>JAYDZE010405910.1:1233-16844 GCA_034509125.1 Monilaria moniliformis | reverse complement strand
AGGAAAGCAAGTCAATCATTGGAAAGAAGTAAAATAATCATGCCTCCAACCCTCCCTTTGTTTCCCTCCACTTTGAAATAACATGTTTCGTTTGTTTTGTAGCTACAACCTTACGTTGAAACGCAATCAAGACTAGAATCTTGCCAAAGTAATGCACTTTGTTTTGCTTTTCTACACGCACTCTCTCTCTCTCTCTCTCTCTCTAAAAGAGGGCAAGGCAACGCAAGGCCCTTGAAACTAAACAAAAAGAATGAGCAATATTTCTGGGAATCGATGCTGCATTGCATAGGGATCTGCGCCTGAGAAATTACATCAGCTTCTTCTTTTGCTTTTTCCTTCTCTCCACCTCTCCTTTTTATCTTACCCTTTGTATTCGCATAAATCCGTAGGATCTGCAGTGTGTGTATATACTTCAACAGCTACTTTTTGGCCTCAAGAAATCAAAGCTTAGCAATTAAATACCGCTGCAACTTTTGCCAACTTGAGAACATCAGTTTCTGCAGGATAACAGCTCTTTGTTACCTTGAAAAACCACTTGATAATTGGACCTGACATCGACTGCTATACAATACTGTGAATCCCTCTCTGTGTGTGTGTGTGTGTGTCCATGATTCTTATAAGCCATAAGAAGGTGTCCGATATTTAATACGATTTGACACAACAATAAAAAAGGGCAACAGTTGATTGTATCTCGCGCATCATATGTCGTTCATTTCCTCGTATAAATGTTCGTGTCTGTATGATTATGTAATAACAATACATGATTATGCTGAAATGGGGCTTGTCCCAGTGCCACTCGATTGATTATTGTCCCTTTTTTCAAGCTAAAAATATTCCACTTATGTCTCATTAATTATAGGAGAAAACGGTTTCTCTAGCCTCACTACAGCATTTCAAATACCTACGCCATATGTTATGTTAATTACAAAAAGTCGTGTATTTTAATTAAATGAGATTATTACTTTATATTTTTTAAATAAGTCTAGATCCATTATGAGCAAAATTCATATTCAGTTCAAACTCATCAATACGTCACATACTTTATCAAATACTAGTACTAGGGATGTCAATCGGACAATCCGTTCGATTTCAGCCGATCCTATCAGATTCCAAGTATTTTTGGTTCGGTCAAATTGAACAACTGATTCAATTTCGAATTCTTCTTCACACTCAAACCATTATTGGCTTGAAATTTTTAATTCTAAACATAAACCTTCGATTTTCAAGTTAGCACGCCAGCCAAGATGTTTACGAATTTCCTTTAGCATATTTACATTTTCTTTGATAATCATATTATTGTAACAAAAATTAAGTCAGTGTTTTGTAAATCAAGATACTTTAGGTATTAGATGCAATATCTAATAGTATCATTTTAACCTCAATGTACATAATAATTAATATGTAACTTCTTGTGAGTTAAGAACCGAATACACATTTTTTCTAAATAATTTTTTTATTTTAGTTTTCATCACATAAAAAAAATCCTTTAAACTTTGGAGTAAAAAACAAAAGATAAAAGTAAAATGATAAATATAACTTTTAGATAGCAAATTAAAATACATTTCACAAACAACTGAAAAAATACTTTAAATTCAAGAGCAAATAATGATGTTCTATAACTAAGTACCAAGAATTTTTTTAATTAATCGATCAACTTACCCAAATTTCAGGCTAGTCCTATCTTATTCGGGTAAGGACTATAAAGTTTTTCAAATTAGAAATTTTGGCCCTAGCGTTTGTTTTTTCTTGGGGCTGTCTACCCATCGATTGACATCTCTAACTAATACTAATATTGACTATGGTTTTTCTATTTTGAATTCGGTTATGCATTAAATTTAAGGATTCTGTTATTCACTAGATATGCAAAATCTTATCTTAGATGTGTCTGATGATACAAAGACATAATAGTACAGGCATACAGCTACTTCTGCATGCATAGCTTAAAGCTACTAGTCTGGGCTACTTCACCACAAGGGGGACAAGGCCAAACGATGCCGTCCGGACAAAAGTCTTCTTGCAATCACAAAAGTGTGTGAACTGGGCAGACAATAGGGGGAGCTACTCGTGCCGCGGTGTGAAGGGTGCTACGGCAAGAAATTACCGGAGACAATGGCTAATTTTTTAAAACAAAATTCAATGGAGGGTGCTTTTGCTGACCCTAGCACTCTATAGATCTGCCCCTGGAGCCAGATACGATTCAAGAAAACGGCAATGAAACAATAAATCAGACAGGCGTGATTCATAATGTTGGCAAAATCAAATTTAATGAGTGATTAAATGTCACAACCGAAATTAGCTAAGGATAGCTACTAGAGAAGTGGATTAGAACTGGGATAAAAAAAGGTTGTAATGCATAAGTGAAATTCAACAGGATACTCATATACTCTTGACTTAGACACAGCTCTAAAAGATCATAACGATCAATGAAGGATTATTTGTACATGTCTTATATAGTCTTTACTCAAATGACAATATTATATGAAACTGAAAACTAAAATTAATCAAAGTATTTTGCAGTGGAAAAGCATAATTGAGATACATGTATAAAGACATGAATCTAAGGGCAACTTTAACTAGCCTTGGCATGAAGCTCGGCTTCTGCACTTCACCTTTCACATCATTACTCAACTTGCACATTTAAAAATATATTTAGGTACTAAAGCATGCAGTAGACAAATGCTAATGTGTGTGTATACACACATACACACGTACTTTTCATAAATTGTTATGCCATGTCAAAGAAAAACACACAAGAGGTTTTATCTCAAAATCTTCTGCTTACTAAATATACTCATTTTGTGTTGTTAAATTGACTGCGCTGTCTCATTTTGAGTTGTATTATCTATATCTGTTTAATGTGTCGGGAAGGAGGCCTCCTTCCACGATCACGTGATCGTGAAATCCACTACATGACTCACGATCAGAAAATGTACACTAAATCTTGTCTAATATCTCGATTCATATCAGGAGCCAAACTCGATTAATAATTATCCTTACTAGCATCTCCTCTAGCATAGGATCCAGATAGGATCATACATAAAATATAAAAAAAATTTGGCTAGACAATAATTATAAAGGTTCTCATTTCATGCTTTTTGAAAGAAACAATAAGCAGTTGAAGCGTAACATTTTGGTTTTATTACGTGCCCACCTGATTGCATTTTCAGTAACTAATAGGTGATCGGATTCTTCACTGCTCGCCTTTAACTTCCACGCTTGACCTTTTAAGTTGCGAGAATGAAAATAAGATGTCTGAAACGAAGGACAATTCTTATTTAAATGACCTTTGAGATATTAGCTTATTAGCAATTTTGCATTCATTTCTAATACTTTAGTTTTATGATTTCGGATTTAGTTTTAGTTCCACTTGTGTCCCACTATTACTTTTTGTTATAAATTTGTTATATTGGGATTTATTAATCAAATAAGGTTTCATGATTTTTTTTTTCTTCATATATTAGTTGAAAAAGATTATTATGGTCGATTATTCTATTATAGGGCTATATTTCATAAGGTTAATTGGCACTAAAATCATAAATGTTGGCCAAATTTTGAAATTTTACTTAGAAATTTAAAATTAGAAAGACAATACACAAATTTTTAAGTTTTTTGTGTTTTCCCGGGACAAACAATTCCGACAAAATTGAAGCTAAGTTGGAAATGACGTGGTTTAGTGGTCATTGGCATGTTTTAAATATTGTTGGCATGCCTTATATATTATCCGCTAAAATCATGAACTTTGACTGAATTCTATAATGTCACATGAACTTAAAAATTTGAAAGACAATACATAAACTTTTTATTTTTTCTAACTTTTTCCATGAAATCAAATTGCCCCAAAATCGGAGCTGATTTGGAAAAATAAATAATGACATGGCAATCAAAACGATGTTGCTACCTAAATTATATATATATATAAAACCACAGCAACCCCTTTTCATCCCGCTGACCATGTCACCTTCTACCTCCTCATCCACACCTCTCGCGTCGATGGCCTCCACGAAAAATCCGGCTCCACGACATCGTTTTGATTGTCACGTCATTTTTACTTTGCCAATTCATATTCAATTCTGGGACAATATAATTTCATGAGAAAAATCAAAAGTTTATGTATTGTCTTTTGAAATTAATTTTAAAGTTCATGTAACATTTGAGAATTCGGTCAAAAGTCATGATTGTATACTGTATCGAAAATGCCGGTATTAATAAATATCATACCGTTACCTTACCGAATTTTTCGGTATACCGAAATTTCGGTATGGAGAATTTTCAATACAGTTACTGTACCGTATTTTCGGTATGCCATATCAAAATCCGGTATACCGTGAATTACAATATACCAAATTTCAGTATGGCATATCATTATACCGAAATACCCTTTCATACCGAAATTGTATAATATTATAAATATTTTTTATACTATAAAATTAATTAATACTATAAATATATTAATATATATAGATACGGTATGATAATAAAATACAGTATATATTGTATTACTGATATATACCATGTACTGTTTTATCGATATATACCGTATTTTTCAGTATATACCGTATTTTATGGTATATATAGAATTTTTGGTATACTGATTCATATTGTTACCATACCGTACCAAAATTTACAGTATACCTAAATTTTGATATTTTCAGTATTTTTTCGGTACGATAAATTCGATATACCGATATTTCGGTATTTTTTTTTTCCCACCCCTACTTTACACAATCATACACCGTCCAGGAGAAATTCTATAGAACCTCTCCAATTATACAATGATATATTATTACTTTTGTTGTGATAATACAAAAAATCAGATAAAATAAAATCAAACTCAACCAAATTAAAGATAGGAACTAGATAGTTTCCTAAGAATAGATGCATTGGCGTCACATACAATGTAAACTTGCACATCAGCTCAACTCAATTTCCAACACTATATATGCAAGTGATGTTTAATTTAAATCTCTTCGTAAAAAAGAGATCCCTCACCCAAAGGGGCGACCACGATAGAAATTTAAACGACCCGGTCATGTGACCATACGTGATTGTTTTGGGAGGACTCAAAACTCATAGCCTTCATTACTAACTTTAAAATTTGTGTGCTAAGTACTGAATTTTCGATTTGATTTTATTTTGCAACCAACTAAGATTCTTGTAATATTAGTGCTAACATGGCTTGTTAATTAATTGACATGGCATTATTCATCTTGCGTGACATTATTGGACACATAAATAATGTTATATTATAAAGAGAAGTGAAATCCATGTCAGTTACGATAATGGTCATTCCTTTTGCTTTCTATTTTTCTTCGAGTTCACTAAATTGATGTAATATAATGGCGATTATAGTTCAATATTATGATTTAATCACTCGACGTGGTGAATGTGTGAAATCATTCTCATAATTATAGTAATTCCTTTCTAGTTTCTAATTTATATTTCAGTTTTACTGATTTGTAATATATTTAATGTAAATCGTCGATGTCGTCAATGTATAATAATATTCTCACAATATAGTTATTAATTTATTTTTTCTAATTCAATAAATAATCAAAGAATACAGCCAACATATGGCATTATTTTCTTTGTCATAGTCATTTGTTTATATTTTGTAATTTTTATTTCACTAACAATAATTTCTTTTAATACTTGTTATTTTCAGCTATGAGAATAATTGTGTTCAATGCTATGTTTAGGATGTCACTACCAGGCGATGCGGCAAAGCATTAGAGTAAAACTTGCGAGAGTAAAACTTGCGAGCTCACATGTTGTTTGAATACCTTTGTGAACATTAGGTTACATTTATTTTGAGTGAAGTTTAAGTAAAAGTTAATAAAATTTAATTGAAAATTAATAAATTTTAATTTAAAATGGTGGAACCTAGTTAAGAATTTAATAAATTCTTCTGCGCGCGCAGTGAGCTCGGCCAACTCTAATCACAATTGATTTTTTAATTTTTATTTAATTAATTTAATTAGAACTTAATTAATTCTATATAGAAATTATTAAACTCCAATAACCTTTATTCTAGGGCCGAGCTTGCACAACTTGCAGTGGCGGATGCAAGAGGGGGCAGCCGACCCTCCTGGTGGGAAATTTCCCCTTATCCCTGCCAGAAAACCTTCATGATCGCCCCTCTCTTAGCCGCCGGCGCAATCCCGAAGAAGAAGATGGGTGAAAAATTTAGTTTAAGTTAGCTAATTTCGCCCCCTCTGTTTTTCAGTTCTGTATCGCCGCTGACAACTTGTCGTCTTTGTGAAAATAGTTTGATGTTGGGCGACAACTAACTTCTTGAGTCACACTTGGTATGATAGAATGAAATAAAGGTGGAATGATATTGAGGGTAGGAAAAAAACGAATGTATGAAATAAATTGCTAATATCATGGGTTGGAGATGAATGACTATTCCTAATCTAATGGGAATGGTGATTCCAAATGAAATACGATTCCTGCAAAAATTTTGTATCAAGCGAAGAAATTGAATGAAGGTAGAAATAGTCATTCCATTCTCACTTCCATTCCATCATACCAAATCGGACTTTAGAGCATGAAATGGCTGCTATCGTACTTACAAATCTTCATCCAGCTTCATTCAAATTACATTTATATGACAAGGGAATGTGATATGGATATATATTATACTTCATCTAATTTTATGCATGAAGTAGGATTATAATCTATCTATTATTATTTAATCAAATCTTTATTTTCATATTTTGTTAGGAGTTGATTTCATTATAGTTTATTTTCATTATTTGGGATACATACCCATATCTTTATTAGCTATGTGTGAAGTCTTGATAAGAAATAAGCAAGAAATAGAATTATTATATTTCCAAACTCTCTCTTCTCAAATCACGGTCCTCTCTCTTCCTCTCTTCTACTCTCTCCGTCCATCATAAAATGTTCCATTTTGCTAAAAATGGACGTCCACAATAAAATGTTTCATTTCACTTTTACTATTTTTGATAAATGGGTCTCACATTCCACTAATTCATTACACTCACATTTCATTATAAAACTAATAGATAAAAGTGGGATCCATACTTTTTCCACTAACGTGAATCTCTCATTCCTTCTCTATTTCTCTGTCCCCTCATACATGCAGCTATATATGATGTCATGGCTGTAATATTCTTATGAAAAATAAAAATTCATAAATATAAAAATTGGTGAATGGTGGCAGTAAAACTAACTTGTTAGAGAGCATCCAATGGTCTTACACAAAGTGATAAGTATCAAACCAGAGCTTCATTTAATGCAACTATATGGCAAGGGCAGCCCCTTTGGACCGGATTGTAGGACTCCCGTGTAAGGTTTCATAAATGCCAAAATTAATATAGTAGACAGGGCAACTAGTGTCTCTTTGTAGTACCATTGCATGTGTAAGTTAGTAGTTGTTTGGTTCAGCTTATAAATTCTTAAAATAATTTTTAAGTCGATTAAAAATTTATAAAGTATTGAGACGTGTTTGACGAAATAAGTTTTTAAACAATTTAGAAGAAGCTACATCCATCCTAATTAGGGCTTACAAATGTTCAATTAGTATTTATTAATCACAATTAGGACAGATACACTGAAACGTGCCTTTTTCTACTAAAGTCTTTTATAAGATGGTATCTTCAGCATCAATCTTTACATTTTAGAAATCTCCTTTTTATTTCTTATTTCTCATTTACCATTTTCTTATGAATTTCCAAAAATTAATAAAAATTATTTGTAGGAAAAAATGGAATCTTAAAATTATGAAAACTATTTTTAACTTAATTTTTTAATTGTACAGAATCCTCTATATACCAAAGTAATTGTACCAATTTATAAAATATATACATAAACATATTATAATGTGAAAGCTTCCTAAAAGTACACTTGTTTGTTTTGAAACTTTAGCAAAGTTGCATATTTTCTTTTTCTGACAAAAGTGAAAGCATTCTATATTTTGGGTTTTCTGATGTCCTTGTAAGTTTACCTTAATGAAATGCTCACACTTGAACCAAGCTATCTATCTATTTGTTGGCACTCATATTAAGTAAAATGCACACCTTTGTCTAATGTCCTTGCAATTGATATTTATACATATATATTTTCCAGATATTTTGCATCATACAATATACACATGAATGTGCATAGGCCTATATCACAAACACCTATAGGGCACAAACAGTCGAAGCTAGTATATTTGTTCATGTGTATGCCATACTTCTGAAAGTTGCATACTCAAGGCATGAAATGGTACGAAACTAAGCACTGAGATTTTCAGAAACCAAGATACCCGACCAGGCGTATGGACTTAGAAGCTTCAAGGAGTAGGGACCTTGCAGCAGATATCGAAGATTTCATCCAAGGGAGCATGGTCGCCAGTCCCTTCATCCTTCCTTGCATAGAGCAATTGCTTTCCTTTAAATACAAACATTCCTCCCTAATAGCCGAGCATGGCGAATTGCATTTAGATGAGAGACGAATAAGTTCATCGCATGAAGTTAGAAGAATTCGGGACATGATTCAAAACCTGTTGCAGCACGCTGCTAGTATCATCTGGAGTGGCTTTGATAGTGTAGTTTTTCATGGCCTTCTTCAGTTCTTCATATCTTGAAAATACTTTGGTCTGCACAGATTTATGTAATAGAAAAATCTTAAAAGTTGAGTAGAAACAAGAAATCTTGCAAATCACAATAGAGATTGAGAACAATACACTAGCTGGGTTGAGAAATGTCCGGCGAAAACCATAATACAAGCCTAAAACATCATATGCCTGAAATTCCAGTTGGGGTTAGAAATTAGCTCAAGCTTGGATGGAGAATAGCAGACTCAACTAGTAGTTACATGGTACCTTACGATCAGGGTCGGCATAGAGGGAATCCATAGGAAACGGTAGCTGGCACAAGAAAATAATTAGTATTAGAGATCAAATCCATGTAAATAAATGCTTTTACTTCAATCAAGGTGTTATAATCTGCCAAACATTTAAACCTTTGCACTGATGGATACAGGGATCAAAATATGATGATAGTGGTAAGGATAGGCTAATAAGTCATAAAGAATCAGCAAACTGATGGCAAATGTTATGAAAAAAATTACAAAGTTACCAATCAGACATATCTGGTCAAATTTTAACCCAATACGGTTACAATCCTAGTCTGATGCTGCTAATTTTAAACTCTCCCTACACGACCATGCGAATATGATAAACCTTATTCTTACAAATAAAGAAAGCCCCCAAATAAATGCCATTAAATGAGTTTCTATAACCATAGATTCATTGGTAAAAGAAACAAAAAGATAATTCAATTACTCTTTCAGCAAGAAGCCGAGCTTTGTCAGGAGTTCCAACACCAACAGCAATTAATTTCACACCAGCTGAGTCGAATTTCTCCTTTGCTTCTTTAAGTGATGCAGCGAGCTCCCAGCTAGAATACAGAAAGGAAAGAGTATGTTAAAAACCAGAGAGATAATCTTACGATAGTTCAAAATGAGGTTTCCTCAGGGAAGTCAGAAATTTACCAACAAAAACACCCAAAGTGTCTCAAGAGTGCAACAACAGCAATTCCCTGGAAACAAAGAGTTTTCAGTAAAATGCGAAACGTCCATGAGACGAAAAACAGAAGTAGCTAATTTACCGCATGTAGTACATTAAATTGCACTTGAAACAAACCTTGGAGTTGAAGAGCTGAGGAGTTGAAGTAAGATATTTTTTACAATCAAATTATGGTGATTGCTAGGCCAAGAAATTTGAAAATTTGCAATTTTATATGTAATTAAATATGTGTACTACTGGAAAGATTTCCAGTTACAGGGAATTTATACATGTACAACGAACTTAGAATGTAACAACATTAAATCCAGATGACTATATAGTATTACAGAGAGACATGCTTCACAAAACAAAGGAAGGTTTAACTTGATTCCATCTACTAGGACTTCTGTAAACAAACTGCATTTGAATAGGACCTCTATTGTCTGTTTAAGTTGCATTTTATATCAACTTAATGTAAAACTTGAAATTTGGAACTTAATTTTGTATAGTGATGATTTGACATTCATTTCTATATATCCAAGCTCACGCATCTGCTTCAAGTTTGCTAGTCCCAACAACTAGTTGTAAATTGTTGCTTTTAGATGTGTTTGTCGAGAAACAAAACGCAAACAAAAACTTATGAAAAAGGAGTACTTCGTTATATTTCAAAACTTTCAAATTAAGCTCTAAACAAGCATGTTCATCTTTTCCTTTTATTTCCTTGTCCTTCATTGAATTTCTTGGCATTAATGATAACTTCGAATTTTAATCAACAGTGCCAAGAAGTTAGGTTTTAGCCAAATTTAATTTTGTTCATCCACCATCTGAATACTCGTTTGAAACATGAACAGTCTAAAACTTGGAGCTGGAACAAATCTTACCTAACTCAGTATTAGCATACAATTAAAAGATAATCAAGATCATAGAGCTGATACAACCTTCAAACTGATTATGGATTTTAGATGAACAGAATTGTCAAGATGCAAAGCACCATATTCATCATCTCTTAATGCGTTTCCTCATAACGCTAACTAAAATACTTATGGTCTTCATCCGAATTCATTGAAAGCGTAATGACTTCACCTAGATTAATCAAGATTTTCCTGAAGAAACAGAATGCTTAACTAAATCATGTTAAGATGCGGTAAAAAGTTTCGAAAAATCTAATTCAATCGCGTTTAACTCCTTAATTTAGGTGTAATTTGTCGGCATCCACTTGACATGCCTCTAAAATTGGGGGAAAGGAAAAAATTTCGAAGCCATGAAATAACACTAGAAATTTCAGAAATTTTGCAGTGAAGGAAGGCATCATAACTATAATTAGAAAATAGGGCACAGTTTGCAACAGAATAAGCAAATAGTGAAACCTCTTGCTGATCCCAAAGGTCCTTTAATTGCACGGGCTCGCCGGCGGCAGTGAAGATGCTGACTTCGCCGAGAATATCCGATATGTCATCAGGCACAACGGCGGCGGCGGCGGCGGCGGCGGTGGACGACGCTCCCACGACGAGCGACGGCCTATTTGGTTTCCATCGAAAATGAGGTGTGATAATGGGCTTGGTTGAGATACCGAAAGATTGGGAAGGGATTAATGATTTCTGAGGGAGGGGAGGTGGAAAAAGAAGAGAAGTGCGTGGAGATATGATTTTCGCCATAGTTGGTTAGACTTAGATAGTTGTGAGTGGCAGCAGAAAATCTGGTATATTTCTCGTCTAACGGAAGGGAGGAAGCTGACGTGGCAGAAGATGAACGCCGTATAGACTGTAATTGTATAGTAGCTCAGTGTTATTTTAATTTAGAATATGTTGTGTTTGGCCGCTAACTTCCTCTCATCACAAGAAAAGGGATAAGAAAAGACATTTAAAAAAAAAAGTATTATCACAATAATAGCTTATGATAATATTATTATAAATTAAAGTGAAAATAAGGAAAAATGACTGTTTGTCCAATTGCGTTGGAGAAAATTTATATACCTCTTATTTCACGTCTTCTGTTGTTAATCAATCTTCTTCTCGTAAAACCCGACCAAACCCTCTTCATTCAGCTTTTAAATCTCATGAGTCTTCTAACGATCGTCTCTTCAGTAACTCCGCCGGCATCTGTCGGTTCCGGAATTTGCTTCCGCCGGCCCAGTGCGTCGTATAACTTGATGTTTTCCGCCGGTGGCCTCACTTCATCTTCCACAAACTCTCTTCTTTGTTCTCCACCTTTTTTCCCGTCCAAAAGGTGAGCTGAATTCTTGATTAAACGGTGCAATCCATGTAGGTATTTGACCGTTTCAGTTTTCTTTGATTGATTGGTGGAAGTGGCTGAATTTGTAAAACATTGTAAAAATTTAGAATCCCCTGTTAATGTACCGCTCCAATTGTAGGACTAGTAAGATGATGGCTAGTTCTAATTCACTTAGGTTGAAGGATTTGAAGTTGGATGGTAGTAGCTAAACTCTGTGTTGGTTGTTTGGATTATTAGGGATTTTATATCCATTATTTTTTAATGATTTTTGAGTGACTTTGATGAATTTTAGATTTACTATTTCAATCAGTTTGAATCCACATTTTCGTATTATACAGTCGTTGTTAGCTAACTAGTTGTTGAATTATAATGTTTGAATTTTTTTCGTATCGCTACGGCATGACCCATTCGTTCTGTTGTGGGAAATTAGTAGAATCCAACACGAGATTAATTATTGTATCTAATTTGCTTTCTATACCATAAGCTACAAATTTGAGGTTCTAGTAGTTCTCTTATCATTTGATGTGATGAGTAGATGGCCTAGAAGTAAGTTCTTAGGGGTGCTAACTACGTTGAAACAAGCCAGTTGTCATTCTGAAATTTCTTTAGCATGCACATCATAGAATCCCAGCAACAATTTAGAGCTTTAATTCAAATATGCAATCTATAGTAGAATGGTGTATGGAGGCTCTTTCCGTAACGTCATGTTTCCCATTTTAGGTCCTTAACCAATTTTAGATACTCTATAAGCAATTAGAATCCTCTTTCCGTATATTGTCTATGTTAGATTGTGCTTTATATCTCAAGAAATTTACATCAACTTTTTTCCTTCTAAACCTTTGAAACAATCTTATGGCTAGCATTATTTCAGAAATTGTTTTATGAGTTGGCTAATTCCTTGCTTGACATCTAATAATAGTATTATATTGCTAAACCACATTTTATTGGGAGTTCACTCGTCCCTTTTTTCTTCATGGTTGTGATCTATTTGAAACAAAAATTTTGTATTTGTTTTTGCTTAGATTGGTAAAGTTGCCTGATAAACAACTAACATAAGGACTCCTAGTTTTTATAGAAAACTTGGTGTTATTGCCCATATTATCTTATTCAGCAAAACTTCTCCTGTGGGGAGGCTTGTAGGTCAGAATTTAAATCATTATTGTTTTACTTGTCATTCTCTGGAACTTGAGGTGCACAATGAGGAAGTCTAGGCCACAATTATTTTCACAATCCCATCCTTCAAGTTCAAAGATCAATGTGATTTTTTAACTAGCATCCACTGAGATCATAGGTAAATATCAGTCTGACTAATATAATCATGCTAAACAAAAATCACAATTTTAATTGAATATTATTTGGAAATGGAACTGATGCAGAAACTAATAAGTGAAGTTTCAATTTGACATATTTCTACCCCATGGAAACTATACTATGCAACATATTGGTCTATTATTTGCCAACTATGAAGTCTGCAAAAGACTGATAATGAAAAAAGGCTAAGAAAATATACAGCAGTCTATCTCCTGTGTTATAGTTCCCTTACAAGATATAAGTTCATTCATTTCTCTCTGCAGCTCATTTGGAAGTAAAATTGTGAAAACTGTATTTTTATCTAATACTTTCTTCACTAATTGGAAAATAGGATGTGGTTGGCAGGTTCAAAGCATTTGAGATCAAACTTCTAGATAGAGTTTCCGTGCATGCTGTGTCCACGAAGGCTGAAAATTACTTTGAACCTGATCCTGTGAAACAAGATTTTATGAGCACAGATGCCTTGACATTAACATTTGAGGATGCTGTTTTCTTAGAACCAGCCCCATCTTCTGCTGAAAAGAAATCAAAAAAGGAAGGTCCACAGTCATCTTCTGCTACAAAGAATTCGAAAAAGGAAAAGAATCCCAAACGTCTCAGCACTAGTGCTGCTTTGATAAAAACGACTGATCATTTTCAAATCTTCAGATATCCTCTTGGAACGGAGTCTGCAATAAAGGCAATGTTGGAATGTAACACCTTGGTCTTTGTTGTCGACAAACGTGCTGATAAGAAGAATATCAAAGAGGCTGCTATAAATATGTTTAAGATAAGGGTGAAGAAAGTGAATACTTCGATCACGCCTGCTGGAACCAAGAAGGCTTATATCATGCTGCCACCAGATTGTAAGGCTGCGGATGTGGCTAAGAGGATCAAAATCTTGTGAAGATAATACTTGTGATTTTGATCTCGCGATTTTGCACTCCAACAATTTTATAGTTTTATCAGGATTCAGGTATCTTCGTCCATTGCTGTTTGCTATGAATCTTATTGTGTCTTTATTGAGCAGAGTGTGAACATTTTTAGGCAGCTGCCGTCTTGTTTGAGTTTTTTAGGCCATACCAGATTATTGCATCTTCATCCTAAGCCATTTTCTGTATATTTTCTTGTGTCTGTATCAACAAGCGTTTCTGCTTTCTGCCAGGAAGAACATTTACAGGCAGTGCATTTGAGGCTATACAACTTATTCATTCGTATAGTAAATTGTGAATTGTGCGATTAATAATCTATAGTAATTTAAGTAAATCTACATTTAATTAGAAATTAGAGCTGTGTATTGAAGTACTAGTTGTATTGTGCTCTGTTTGAGAGTACTTTCTATATGTTCCAATGGAAATAACATCATTCTACCATTAGGTGATGAATGATTTGATTTTTTTTCTTACCTTTTTTCTTTTGAAGGATTGATTTTATATTATGGTGTGTGAATGTGAAGTTAAGGGCCTTGCACTATTCAGTTAATGTGATCTGACTCTTTATATTGTCATCCTACTAGAAACTACTTCCACCAAGTATACAAATGGAACCTAACCATACATGTCCTCCGATTATATCTTCTAAATCGTCCACGCTAAAAATCCATCCCCCGCCCCCAAAGGGGGAAGATGTAAGAAAAATTAATTCTCAAAGATCCTTCACTGCTTATTATCATTCAAACTACATTTCATCTCATGATGACTTAGCAGATTTAGCATATCCAAAGGCATCAGTTATCTCCTAATTAGAAATCGAATTAATAAGAAATTTACACGATTAACATTCAATAAACCTTACAGCATTAGCATAATATGATGTATTTTTTTGTAGGCATAAGGTCCAATCTATCAATAAATTCCAACTTGCCACTACAAAAAAAACATGTTTTACCGAGCATCGATGTAATCGGTAAATGCATAAAGTGCTCGGTAAAATAGGGTGCTCGGTATCAGGTTCATCGGTAAGTTCCCGAGCACATACCGAGCATTCCTTGTATGGTGCTCGGTAAAATACGATGAGATACAGACGAGTAGGTATATGAGTTTACCAAGCACCGCCGTAATCGGTATCGTACGAAGACCTATTGAATATTCCGAGCACTAAGGCGCTTGGAAGTATAGTGCTCGGAAATTTACCGAGCACAAGGGTGCTCGTTAAAGAACCCGACCGGGTGCGTCTATGCACACAGTACACCCGTCGGGTGTAGCTCTCTGGATTGGTCGTCAAATATATTCTACTGCTCGGCCGGGTGCGGTTAGGTGCATCTTACCACCCGACCGGGTGGAGCTCTCTGGATAGAATTTTCATTCCACCCGGCCGGGTGATTTTTGGCACGGGAGATACCCGGCTGGGTCTTGTCGTTACCGAGCACCTGGTGCTCGGTAGTGTTCAGTATTTGGTTTATTTTTTATCTTGCTATGCTCGGTAACATTAATTTTTTTTTGAGATTTTTTTTTATTTATATTGTAATAAATTTAAAATTATCAATAAAATACACATTAATCATAAAATTTACTAATAATTAAAATTGGTTAATACATAAATTGTATTTACAATTATAATAATTTGAATCCTAATC
>JAYDZE010405799.1:0-16845 GCA_034509125.1 Monilaria moniliformis | reverse complement strand
CAGGTAGCATGAATCATGAAATATGGTGGCTAAATTAACACTTTAATTTATACATAATTTTTTTATATTTATTAAAAATATATAAAATAATTAAATAAAAAACACCTATAATACGCCTAGGCGGAAGGCGCCAGGCCCCTCGGCGGCCGATTAACGCCTAGCGCCTTCCTTGGTTTATATATAATGGTGCGCGCGTACACAAGTTTTTGTCAAACTTGTGAACAGATAGTCCAAAGTCGAGTAGAACGTAGAGACCTGAAAAGATTTCTTGGATTTGTCGCGCAACTACAAGTTTCAGCCTAATCAAACGCAGCGCCAAATTGCAGAAATGGCTGCCGCAAGCGTAAAGCAGACTCTAGGAGATCTGAATAAGGACTCTTTCGTCGGCCTTCTGTCGAAGCTGATCGGCGAGTCGAAGTTCGTGCAGAACAACCCACCGGAACTCATCCCGGAGGAGGACAGGATTGTCAGCCACGTACTCGACGTCCTCCGCCCCTACAGCACCGCCACCGGCGGCGGACCCCTCGTCATCAACCACGTCACCTACAAGCCCAACCGTGGAAACCTCATCGTCGAGTATCCCGGTACTCAGCCCGGCAAAATCCTCTCCTTCGTTGGAATGCACATGGACGTCGTCACTGCCAACCCTTCTGATTGGGTAACTGTACATTTATTCTACACTCTTCTGTTAGTCTTGTTTTTCGACTGGTTTGCTACTTTGTATAATTGTATTGCGCTTTTCTAATAAATTGGTGGTAAGTGTTTGGGTCTTCGTGGATTGCTTAATTATGCGTAGTTTTGTGGAAATGGAGATTTTAACGATTTTAGGAAATACAATTGGTGAATAGTTAGAATTGAATGAGCTATTAGAACAAGGGCATTCTGTATTTGAGTGTGCTGATTTATAAATAGGTAGAATTTCTCTTTTGTAGATTCTGTCTTAGAGAAAAGGTGTTTTTCAGGATTTTGATCCTTTCAGTTTGAGTATCGATGGTGATATGCTTAAAGGGCGTGGAACTACTGATTGTTTGGGGCATGTCGCCTTGGTGGCTGAATTAATGAGAAGACTGGCGGAAACAAAGCCTCAATTGAAGTCTACTGTCGTAGCTGTCTTTATTGCCAGTGAAGAGAATTCATCCATACCTGGAGTAGGGGTCGATGCATTGGTGAAGGATGGATTGCTCAACAACTTGAAACAAGGGCCTCTGTATGTATGATAGACCTATATATGTTTAATTTGACTAGGAAGCTGAGGTTATATTCAACTGATGAAAGTTTTCTTTTTATGATTGGTGGTGTTCTCCCCTTTTTAGGTTTTGGATTGATACTGCAGATAAACAGCCTTGCATTGGAACTGGTGGTATGATACCGTGGAAGCTTCATGCTACTGGAAAGCTTTTTCACAGTGGTCTAGCCCACAAGGTAGATTCTTTTATGGCCTCTTGAGTTAAAGAGATTTGTATTATGAAATAAATATTGTTATAGAAGGCCTCACATGCCAGTTGGGCAGCAAACTGAATTTGTTTGCCTTGGGGGCCTAAAGAGCATGAGAAATTATAGGGTTTTTTTGGGGGCATGTTTCAGTAGCAACTTCTTTACTTTATGTACATTTAACTTTGAGGTTTAGATATACATATTTAACATTCCAGCCCTTTGAGATTCTTAATTCTATAAAATAGAAGAAAAGGAGAAAGGACTATATCTGTATTCTATCTTGTTGAGACTTGAGGAGGATTTTTTGTAATCTCTATAGTAATGCAATCTATTTATATAATGTTATTAGATCTACATTTTGAAAAGAAGTATGAAATGAAATATTAGATGATTTAACATTTCCTGGGATGAAATCAAAGTAATTCAACAACCAGGGAAAAAGCGACAATTGTTTTGTTTCCAAATGTCCAGTTCAATACAAAACATGTAGTTATTGGTTGATTAAATACCTTAATAATAACCTAACCCTGCCTCCCCACGCCCCCAAGCAACCCCCTTTTCTGGAATTATGAATCAGTTGACTTGCCCAGAAGCAAATAAATCCAGGTATCTTGGAACTTTAAATCATATAGTAGTGTTCCTCATTGTCTCTAGTTGAACTCTGCCTTTTCTCTTTTGCCTTCAGACATATACTTTCTGGTGCAAGTAACCTGTCTTGTGGAAGAACTGAAACCTATGGTAAATCGAGAGCTAAGCACTAGTGTTGCCCTTTATGGGGTTGTTTTGAATTTGAGTCTTACAGAGGGAAAGCACTGCAAGCAGAGAAACCTAAATCTTAGACTATTCACTGCAATATAAGCTTTAGAGTTGAGTCTCCCATATAGTATTGCTAACACACAGCCATTCACTTGGTCCTCTTGAAGGCACCTTTTAGCTTTAAGAAATAGCATTAAATGAATACTTATGTGCTGAAGAAAGCAGCCAAATATTTCTGGATTACATTGGTCTGAATGATTTTTGGATTTGGTAATGCTCTGCCTCTGACGATTATTCTATTAATACATCTATATGTGTAGGGTTGGCTAAAATAACATTATTTCTTCGGATGATTGTAGGCTATTAACCCCTTGGAGCTAGCTATGGAAGCACTCAAAGTCATACAATTACGTTTCTATGGAGACTTTCCACCCCATCCAAAAGAACAAGTGTATGAATTTGCAACACCATCAACCATTAAACCAACTCAGTGGTTTTGTACGTATTCGAAGCTAAAGCATAAGTTGGTCAATTCATGGATGTTTGTCTAGTGTGCTGATTTCTTTGTGAACTATCTGTCATTGACAGATCCAGGAGGTGGCATCAATCAAATTCCAGCTGAGTGTACAGTTTGCGGAGATGTCAGGTTATATTTGTTTCTTTTAATGGCTACTTTGTAAGTTTTGCAGTATCATTGAGTGTAACATTTCCTCTTTGCTATTGCAGATTGACTCCATTTTATAGGTAGGGATGCACATCTTACCCTTTATTGGCCTACTTTCTAAGAGTTTGACTTGTTCAAGCTGTCACCTTGTCTCTGAAACATTCAATTAAATACCTACAAATTGATGCTCCAGTGTAACTGATGTAATCAAGAAGCTTCAAGCATATGTTGAAGACCTGAACACAGACATAGAAAAACTGGACACACGAGGACCTGTTTCTAAATATGTTTTACCAGATGAGAATCTCAGGGGAAGGTCAGTTTTTCCTCTTCCACTAATTGGATATCATACTTTTACTGGGTTGCCTTTTAAATCTGACCTTTTAAATCTGAGAAAGGTTGTAACCTGGTCTTATCTCCTGGTCCTTTAATTTCGATGGCAGGTGTTTTGGATCGTAATCCAGTTCCAGAATTTTTAAAGTTTGGCCTTCCTTTCTTGTATTAGTTTTTTGGTTATTTATAAACTTTTGTCTTTTAATTGCCAGGTTGGCTATTACCTTTGATGAAGCAATATCTGGAGTGGCTTGCAATCTTGACTCTCGTGGCTTCCATGTCCTATGCAAAGCTACTGAAGAGGTGGTTGGTCATGTAAAACCCTATTCTATCACGGGTAGCTTGCCTCTTATACGCGAGTTGCAGGTGGTACCCATTTTCTTGTATTCTTTTGGCTTCTATAAGTAAAAGATCTCATAAATTTACAGTTGCTTTATTTTTTAAATTGTAGGAGGAGGGTTTTGATGTACAAACTGCCGGATACGGTATATTTGCTTCCTACTTTATTCTTTCAGTGTTTCTACTGTTACTTAATTTCAATTGCTGTTTAGTTTTATACAAAGGAACATAGCTTGTGTCTTAACATATAACAACCCCATTTACTTCTTCATTGTAAGCAAAAAGTGTCTAAAGAAATATTAAAACATGCTTAAAAAGTGGTTCTTTATGGTAGCTTTATGAGCAGTTTTTCAAAGACTTTGGCCTTGTAGAAATCTTTACCTCTACTTATACTATTTGTAATCTTACTTAAACCAATATATTTCAACTATATTGATTGTTGCTGAGAATTGATATTGCACCTCATATGGCTTTGTTGCTTGGGACAATGTAATATCCTATAGTCATTAAGAAAAGAATTTTTGCTTGTGTTTATGTGTATGTATTAGTATAGTCGATACTAATCAGTTTATTTGGTGAGTCTAGAATCTTGTAGGTATATCATAGTTCTCTGAATCACAGATAATATATACTAGATAATTGGTTGTTTGAAGCCACCCATCAAATGGTTGTATGAATAACGAGACATGCTAGGTAGCCCTTCATTAGTTCAATAATGTATGCAGAAATTGATGACACACTGCATATAATCAGGACTAGTTGGCCAAGATCCACCAAGATGTGATTATTTTTGAATTATTAATTGATTTCACCACTTGAATAGATAAATAAGAAATCTAGAAATAGCTTTAAAATGTTTTTCTTGTATCGGGAAAGAGCTGAAGGTTATACACACTTGGAAAGGATTATAATAGGAAATATGATTGCTATTCTCTCATCCCAAAGAACAGACAACTATCATTTAATTAATGATTTTGTTGGAACATGGCCAATTTGTGATCTGGATTGCAAGACCTGCACCATTGGTCTTTTTATTTTGATTTCTTGGTAACTGTGAATCGGATTTGTCAGAGAAGAAAAACTAGTACATGTGTAGTCTATTCATTTCTCTTGCTAATGGCATGTTGGTAGTGACATCTTGGAAGGAATATCTATTCTAAAATTCAAGTGATGCACTTAATCCTCTATCAATTTCTGTATGCACTTCTATAGATGAACTTTTTCTACGGTGAAAAATCTTCTCTGACTGTTGACCTGAGGCAAAAGTCTTTATTTTCTTCTTAAATTACACTTCAAGATGTGAAAGTATGGGAAAATGCCATTTGAACTTAGGAAATAAGTTTTACACCCAAATTTTGAAAAGAGAAGTCTTTTACCCCTTTATTTAGTCAAAATGACTAACATAACCTTTAGTCAACTTTGAGCACACTTGTATTGTATGTTGTATCATCCATCCCTCACTCACCCATCAAGATCGTATCTTCTCAATCATTTAAATATAGAGAATGATATATCAGTGCCACTGACCAGCTCACCAAAGAAAGAAAGTTGAAGATTAGAAGTTGAAATTTTTTATGTTTATTGTAAAACTGGAGCACTTTTGACTAAATCTCTATTTCAGCCAAACGATGATTGGACAGTGAAACCAGAACATCTCTTGGCATTTATAGTTGGTTTTAATAAAAAAAATTTGTCATTGATCAAGAGCATCAAATTGTATTAAAATGCGGCATAATACCACATTGTATGACATCCTGCACCATTTAGGGTATTAAATTTTATTTAATTATTATATTAATGTAATTTAGAATATGTCAATATGTAATGTAACTCGTATTACACTAATGACACTCATCCCAACAAAGAATATCAATTATATCTTTAAAGCGGTGGTGTGAATAATCCACCCATCACGCTTAAGTTCATGCCTTGAAGCCCAAACATATTCACTCATGCTGTGCAAGGGTGACAATGTGGCACAGGCTTCCATTTGTGCATCTAAAGCAGATAGTATCTTAAAACTAAGCTCGAATCATGTCATACGAGCTCATGCTTTTTCTCAATCATTTCTAACCCCACAAATTAAGCATTTGAATCCAATTTGTGTGTATTTAAGCTAGAACACTTCTTTGGCTGCCAGATATGCAGCCTACTTTCTTCTTCTCCTGACTCGCTGTCACAAGTAGATATTTTTCCTGAATGTTGTTGGACAATCCACTTACTGATGGCTAGGACATCAGTTTTAACCTCAATCAATTTTGGCATTAGGCACTTGTGCAACCATTAACTTAATTGAACCACACAAATGCTTGACTTGTATATGTTAAGGGTAAGTTGGTCACTCTACATGTCCAAATGGGTATAAAATTTCTTTTCCTGGATACTTGGTATAAAATGTCTTATAATGTCTGGTAGGTACTAGGTGCAACATGCACTCTGCTCCCTGCAAGATTCTATATCAACTATTCTACCTTGAGAGACGACACATAATAAGTAAATGTGAAATACTAGAAAATAAAATTTTGCCATGATATTTTATGGACTTAATTGGCCATTGAAATCCTGAAGAGACTATGGCGTATTGTGGCTAAGGCTTGGATTTCTTGTCATATTATATCTGATTAGTTTTGCATAAGAGTTATAAGTAAGCGTATAAAACTTCTCAGGTTTACAAACACTTGAGGTCTATGATTTACTATGACCAGATTAGAGAACGAGAGTGCATTAATTTTAGACCCTTGATAGAGTAACCTTTGGATATTAGCTGTGATGAGTGATGCCTTTGATAATTTATTTTCTCTTTTACTCTGCTCAACCCTTAAACATCTATTGCCAATCCAAGAATACCTTCTTGCTTTTGGGGGATCTAACTATTTAGGCTCTTTCTAACCGAATAGTATAGTAGTGTCTTGAAGAGTCTCAAAGGGGAGGAAAGATGATTTTGTACTTTTGATTGTGCCTTTCATACCTAGGTAAGAGAAATTAAGCTTACTAAGTTTGACTACTAGTGTTGCTGCCTTGCTGGAGTTATTGAAAATCAAGGAGAAAGAAGAATAACATTGATTCTTCAAATTTGATGATAGAGATTCACTATAGTTTGTTTTATAGTTCCAGCTTGAAGTAGTGCTGTTCAAGATTTTTGATTGGATAAACAGAAATTTTAAAGGTTGTCTCACAGTGGACTCGACCCGTGCACAGTGCTGTTCAAGATTAGTGGCTCTACAATGTCATACATTGCAAATAGACACTCATAGATGTGGAAATTGCCTAAATTATTAATGGAGCATTGACTTTTGAGGATTAGCCTAGATAGATAAAAATAGTATAGGCTAATCCATTGAATACTAAGATGGTTTGGAACTTTGGGACATTAAAAGGCCCTTGATAATTTTTATCATTTGAGCTAATTTTGCTCGATTTATATCCCATTGAAAAGTAAACTTTCCCTAAATAGTATAGTTAGTACAACTAAAGATTAAATATTTGTTGCAGTAGTTTGAAGTTCTGATTTTGTCGGATCTTCAAGATTATGGTGAATGGAAGTTTTTCCTATCTTTTCTTCAGACTCATCCTATGGTGACTTTGTGCTCGAGCTTGAGACACATGCGTGAATCAGAAAGCCGTATAATAACAGTCGGCTCATTGATGCAAATCATATAGAAGTAAACTTGCTAAAGAAGAGCTTCTTATTTCACATGTAGGATATTTAGGCTTGCACAGACAACCGGTACAGCGAAGAGTGCTGTTTACTGAATCACATAGACAGTTTTTATGGAAGTACATATCTGCAATCCGAGCAAGCGCTCAGTTATTGATATTTATTCTCTTTTTTTCTTTCTTTCTTGGACATGCAGGTTTAATGGCTACATATCATGCGAAGAATGAGTATTGCCTTCTCTCCGACATGTGCCAAGGCTACCGGGTCTTTGCTAGCATCATCTCGCAGTTGGAAGAGTGAATCTTAATCGGCGATATGCTGCATAGGCTTTTGTGCATAAATTATCAAAAGATCTCCTGACAGTCTGCTATGAGTAGGTTTTTAGCAAGTAGTCTGGTTCGAATCTCACCTTTTCTCCCACAAGTTGAAATGATAAATAAATGAGTAGATTATCATCTCGGGCATACGAGGACATAATATTTTCTCTCTTTTTTTTTTTCTTCTTTCCATCTCATTTTGAAATTTGGAACTTTACCAAAAGTAAGCATTGATCTCGACATTGGATTGTTATGTTTCGTTAACTCAATCTAATCTAACTTTTAAATAAAATATTCATTTCTCTTTTGTCCAGCAACTCATAATCCATTCTAACCCACATCAACTAGAATACCAAGAAATTTGGATATTCTGTACTCAACATAGGATTCTCATGGTACCCTCAATTCAATAATTGAATGTTGATATTGGGTACAAATTTTAGTATCAATTCTATTTTGTGTTTCCAACTTCAACAGTTTCAAAATAAATATTCTCAATTATTGTTTTCTCCTCAAAACATCTAATTTTTGAAAAGTTTGATTTATTTTCCGCTTGACATTAGCAACTAAGTGATGAATCAGTTCACCAAATTTTCAAATGAATTAGAGTTTAATGGGTTTATCATGTTTTGTGATCCAACTTTTACGTTTTCCCTTTAGAAATTTACAATTTTGGAAAGTTTTGGTTTATGGCTTGCTTGCTTGGTTAATTTTCTGTAAAACACTGAAATGAGGAGACAAAACATGATTAATCTAAAAAATGTCCACCTCAATTGCGCTAATCCTCTTTAAAATCTGGTAGATTAATTCATCATTCTGTCGTCGGATTATGTCAAGTTAGATACAAATCAATTTTTTTGCAAAATTGGGGGTTTTGAAAAGTAAACGTAAATTTAAGATATTCTTTTGAAAAACGCTGAAAGTATTGGACATGAAAGATGATTAGCCCAATTTTGTTAGGCAAGATTATTGTGCGCGTGTCCTTGTCATAGTTTCGAGAAGAAAAGGTAATAAAATTTGACAAATTTAGAGGGCCACAATTGCATTGGCCAACTTTTGTTTCTCCCTTATCCCATTTTTCACACGAAATCAGCAAAACATAGGACGTGACCCTTTGCTGCATCTCATCAAAAGTGAGAACGTAACGATAATCAAATGCTGATTTTCCTAATTTCTCATGTACAATAAAGCAAGAGAATTCACCCCGGCACACTGTATTCGCCCTATATATACCTCTACAAAGCTAAAGTATATCACTATATAATGTTTGATACATTTGAAGACTTCTATGTCGTGGAACACTATTACTATGTACAAGTTGGAGCTGGATCTTCACAACTTCCTCGAAGATTTGCCTTGAGCTTTGAGCTTGTGAACTCTCTGACGTAGTCTCCGTTGATGGTCGTGTATTTTCCAGAGGCCGTGACCTAGAACCACAGACGAGTATATCCCATGTGTAATAATAGGTGCCAGAATGTTGTCTGTCTGTTGCACACACAGCACGAAATTTGGTTAGAGCATTATGTCTATACATTTAAAAGTAATTGTGATGCAGTTGTTATACATACTTGGATCCATTCGAATCCGAGATACAGCGCCAGAAGTGCCTCTAAGAGAGGAGAGTATATCTTCTTCATTTGCCTCCTTTCATACCAGGCTGCACAAGTTGTCAATTTATCAAGTTTCATGCAACAAACTTGTGCACTAACAGAAATTTTAGGGCATTATGAAGCTATTAGTCTATCAGATGATCAAGATACGAGTTTTCAGAATCAGAGCAACCCGAGCTATAGAACTAATCAGCACAATTTTAGATATACATCTTACACTACAAGATGGTAAGAGGGCCAAAACCACATCACAACGAGATTTATCAGTTAAAGCTAGGCACTGACTCGGTTTCATTGGAAACTTGTTGGTTTTAGGTGGTAACTTAGCTAGATAAGAATAATATAGGCTAAACCACGTCTTCGATGGATTCAACAATTTTGAGCTTCTCTGATCATGTAATTCTTCAAATACTCAATCCTACGTGTTTGTCAACCTCACCTATCACAGAAAATATCCCTTACTAACTTATTGATTTGAAGCTTCAATGACCAGAAGGAATGATTAATAATCTGAATCAAGTTCGTTGCAATATTTTTTGATCTACAACCAGAGTTACCGGTAATTGCAGGAATGTCTGCTAGATGCATGGAAGATAAATTTTGCTCCTATTCCTAGAATTGGA
The DNA here is from genome assembly GCA_034509125.1 of Monilaria moniliformis. NCBI lineage: Eukaryota > Viridiplantae > Streptophyta > Magnoliopsida > Caryophyllales > Aizoaceae > Monilaria > Monilaria moniliformis. The sequence continues at coordinate 7,111 of JAYDZE010405799.1, read as the reverse complement.
CTTGTAAGACGGAAAGCAGGTGGAATGAAATGACGTATAAGGTGCAAGAGCAAAGATGTGATTTCTGGTATGCAGAATTTCTGGTATGCAGGTGTCCAGCAGCAAGGAAAAAAGATGCACTACTTGTTCGAAACAATATGGGGTACAGAAAGAACTAATACTGCTTGGGGTGCAGCACTTACCAGCAAAGAGCTTTTTCAGATCTTCACGACCAGAGCGTGACTTCAGCACTGGTGCAACTATATATGTAGGGTCTGAAATATATAGAGAAGAAAAATAATGTAGAAGTTGGATTTTAAGTTGGAAGTTCATAAGGGCAACCATTTAAGATATTCAGAGAAACTTATAATAGACAACAACCTTTAGGAGAGGCAGCCATGTAATAAAGAGAACCAGTAAGAGCAGCCGTGATGACAGCAGCAAATGCCTGTGCAAATGGGACGAATGGGGGCAGCACACCAGCCTGTATCAAGAATTGAAGATTGAGAAAGTGGAAATCATTTCTAACTCTACAGTGCCAATGAAAGTTTTTTAACTGTTTTACCAATGAAGCCATTCCTCGCGCATTACTAATCAAATCACCACTCTTGAGAAATATTTCTGCTACTGCTCCCTGCAAAGAGAGATACGTGAATAACACAGCAATATTGTTTCAAAAAATTGAAGAAAGAAACTGCAAATCAACAAGATCATTATTGTAACAGGAGGAGCCTCCAATTTATAGCAGGCAGAAAGCTTGTTTCTTCTAGGCGATTGAACAATAAAACAAAGGATGTTGCATATAAGCAGGCTTAATCTCTCTGACCAGTTTCTACATAAACTTGAAGTCCTACTGGAGAAATTGGTAGAATAATAACTGGCCTAATATTATCACTATCAGCGAGCACAAACCATATTCATGTATTCATGAGTTTGGATGATTGATGAAGCAAACCTGAACAGCAGCACGATAAAAGAGCTCCTCTCCTACAGAACTTGCCGCGACAATGAGCATAAACTGCATGAATGCATGAAAAACAAAGAATTTATTAAGGCCTGCAGTATAATCTGAATAGAGCATATGCATAAAGTGCTTCATTAGATGCATCTTTTACCTGCCATGGTGACATTCCACAGAAGAAGCTCCGTAGTTCCTCGTCCTCTACATCTCTGATTGCACGAGCATGAGGAGACAGCTTAACAACTTCATCCTGCATCAATAAGAGTTTACTACCATAATGACATAATGTGTAAGAGTTAAAAAAATTATATTTGTGCTGCTTTAGCAGTCGAGCACGGACTTCTCATTCTATGGTTATTCTACTACTAACTAGTTCATTGAGTAAACAAGGCAAGAAAATGATACTGGATAAAAGATAGTGTTGTAAGTGTTAAATTCTCAAGGAAAGCATGCCATACATCTAGTATGAAGAGAAGGGCCATAATTGGAGGAGCTGCATATCCCAATCCTTCAACAATAGCATTTAACGTTAGATTGAATCCTCCACTGCAATCAATCCCAGATATGGAGCATATAAACCGCCCAGCCAAAGCCATTGAGCCATATATTCCTGATGTTCAACAAGAAGATTAAAGTCACATTAGAGACATCCAAAAAGTTGGTGCTGAACTTTTAACGGAAACACCCTAAAAGGTTGATAATTATATTAAACGCAAGGACGATCACAAAACTAACAAAAATGACTCGATGGTCAATTAACAGCATCAAGAGAACTGACATGATTCCTCCAAAGATTGGCGTGAATTTGAGCACTGAAATTTTATAATGACCAGCAAAAATAATCTTACGTGAAATCGAACAACAGCATTTTGGTCAAAAGAATTAAAAATAGAAAATGTCCCGGAGGCCAATATTTTTGACAAGAAACATCATTTCAATTTCTTGTAAGACTATTTTTCCACTTGTTATATTTCACTGTCAAAACGCATGTCGCATCACTTCTCCGACGCTAAGAATTGACCTCCAGGATATTTTTGTTAGTTTTGTGATAGTTCATACATTTAAAACATAAATCTGGTCAATAATAGTCCATGGCATTTTTGTTAAATGGTCTACAGCTTATGATTTAAACAATGAATTATCCAGATTTGGTCATAAGGGGTTCAAGGAATTAGGTTGTTCCAATGGTTGGAATGAGAAAATCAGATACATTAAATAGTTCAAATTATCAAGAAACAAATATAAGAATATAATTTTAGCTATTGTGACTTTAGGATTGTAAGACCTAGTTTTGAAGAAAGGATATCTATATGACTCCACGAGTAGCTAAATGGTAGCTCAACAATCTAACCAGCATTATACCATGTTCACACCCAAATAATTTTAATTGATTTCTTGTAATGGATACTATATTCTTAGGTTCAAATCTATCACCAAATAGAGCTATAGATATATTTTTCAATCCATCCCATTTAGGTTATTATGAAGAATCAGTGAGAAAGACAAGAAACAATCAAAACAAAAGTGGAATTCATGACAATACTATTATGTAAAAGCTTTTAGAAAAAGACATTTACAGGGCCTTCCCATAAGAAAATTCATTATTATTAGCCTCTATCAATTGGTCCAAACGCTCTCTTTGTTGATTTATGCTAAGTTAACAGATGGAGGCATGCCTGGATGTTATAGAGCATTATGGAAGGTAAAACTCAAAAAAGCTAACTTAATTAACATAGAATTTTACAAAAAAAAGTCAAATGGGACCAATGTCTACATTATTGGATTGATTATTTTTTCCCATCCCAATTCCCAATTATTAAAAAAAAATGTCGTCTTTTATACTCTTTAAAAAAAAATTGGTATTTGCCACTAGGATCTACCGCAGGTGAAATTTGAGAATATTCTTAAATTCCAACAATATTAAATGCAATCAACTATAACAAAAGAATATTAAATGCAAATGATGGGATATTAGGTGGGTTCAATCTTTCAATGATGACAATTGCAATAAGTCAAATAATTTAGATGGCACATGAAACAAAATATGTACTTTTTGTACTAATCAATTTTCGAATTAATAAAAATGTTGAGCAACTTTGTTTCTACTGTAGAATTTATAGCAAGACCGCTAAACTCAACCTCAGACCATTGTCATGCCGCTCCAGCACATACAAATGAGAAGTAAAAAGGCAGTTGTGAATAATTGCATTTGATAACCTCAATTCTCAAACTAAATGGCCCCCCAAATGTGTTAATTGCCAATTAATGCATAAATTTTCACACAATTTGTAATTTCAGCATGATCTTTCAAACGTAGCAGTAATCTCACAATCTTTCAATTTATTGCAAAATCAACACCCCAATTTTTTGGGTAACCCCAAAGTTGACAAGTTGAGCGTAGCCGGCGCTGTTGAGGCATGCAACATCAACTCTCAGGGGACCTATATCTTTTAAGATGTTAATTTTGCAACATTTCAAAGGTTAAAAAATGAGTAAACGTTGATGGGCATGGGCAATTAACTCAGCTTCCAAAATCATTCCATGGTTACTTAACTAAGCTAGGGTTTTAGTCCTCATCCAAAAAGTAGGCATAGCAAATACTACTGTGTTGTGCCTTCTTTCCCCAAAGAAACAATAGCTTTTGCTTTCCCCCGAAAACACACGAAATAAACCCCTCAATCATTTCCATTATCTCCAACAAAATAAGACTTCAGTTACTCAGTTTATCTTTTTATGTATATCAGCAAATAATCCCTCACAATTTCTCTCAACATTTTCCATCAATTTTTAAGAATTCAATTAACCCAGACACGTCATCCTTTCTCATACGCGCTAATTTCGGGAAAAAGGAAATGAAAAGTTTTCAACCTTGAGAGATCCGTCAAGCAAAAGTAGATGAATCCAAACATGCTGAAAAAAAATAAGAAATAAAAAATAAAAATGAAAACACAAACCGATTCCATATCCAAGGCGCACAATAGCTCCAATCTTCTCCCACACAAGGAAGTCCGCAGCAGCAGCATCATTGTAGCTCTGATTAAATGTAGTCACCTCCATAGCCGGCACCGTGTACCCTCCTCCTCCTCCTCCACTCTTTCTATCCCCACCCTCCACCACTTCTCCGCCGCGGCCATTCACCTTCGCCCCCACCACTCCAAACCTCCTCCTCCTCCTTACAGCAATATGCCCGCTCAAACAACCACCACCGCGGCCCCAACGCCACGCCGTCGCTGGCGGTCTCGGAGCTGTCAGCGATATTTCCATAGTTGATATCAAACCAACAGCTGCGCAACAGTGACGCTGAACATGATCGTATGGAAATCGCAAGAGTGATGAGAGAAGAGATTAGATTTTTGGAATTTGAGGAGAGGAGAAGAGAGGAGACGAGGTCCTCTGGTTTATAAATTGTTTTTTACTTATTTTATTTTAATTAATTTGTAGCTTTCAGTGGCGCCACATCCAATCAGAAGCGAGGCTCGTCGTCGTTATTTTATTTTGAGACATAATAATTTTATTATAATAGAATTTACTTAATAATTTTGTATTATTTTATATATTTAATTAATTTTGAAATTTATGGTATTTTATATGCGTTACATTTTTACTTTTTAGTTATTTCAGAGTAAAGATTATAATAAGATTTGATTTTTAATTAAAAAAATGAATTATAATTTATTTCATTACTGCAACAAATCATATATAAATACACAAATAAAATAAATAATTGTAAGAGATTTATTTATTTAGCTGTAAACACAATTTATTTTGAAAAGGAATCTCAAATTTAATTAAAGAGTATGGATCACTTTTATATTCTTTTTGCAGAACTACAAGGAATTAAAAATCATAGACAACAAGTAAAGTTCTTTCATTTTATATAGAATAATATAAATGAAAGTACACAAATTGTATTGTGTAAATAATGGGAATAAAATAAGAACATAAAATTAAATAACAGCTATACAATTTTGGCAATTTCGAAGAATAAGAAAGAAAACAATAAAAATTAAACCAATATGCTCAATCATAATTTAGTTAAATTTATATTTTGAATATATATCTATATATATATATATATCAAATTAAAAACTTTGGACTGACATTTCAAATTTTCAAGATAGATCATCCAAGTTTGTCTAGGTTGTAAAATTTAATTTTCTGCTAGGCACAGACTGGGAGACCTTTAGTGGTGACCTAACCACCATTCAGTCTACAATGAAGACCTAGACTTGCTTGCTCAATTATAATCACCATATTATAAAAGTCAAACCATGCAATAATAATATCTCTTCACATATGACGGAGAACAATAGTTCTTAGAGTTAATAATATATAAGCAACTCGTAAATCATGATTTCTAGTATATAACTCTAACAATATTTTCTTATTTTCCAGTTTGGTCTAACCAGTTCCCACCTAATTTCTTGTCCATGGTCTTTTAAGCTTAGCTTTCTCAGTCATCAGCAGCAACAAGCCAACAACTGTTGCCTTGGTCGTTTCTTCATCAACTTTTAACTGCTCATTTTCAGAAGAGCGAACCATCTCTTCATAGTCTTTAAGCTAATTCAGTTTTGAGAATAAGACTGACCCTGCAGGTGAGCTTTGTCCTATTTCTTTTCTTGATAGGCTGTTTCACCAAGGGCTCCACTAGGGGTTCATTTTCAGCAACAACCGTCTCCTCATTAGTATCCACTTCCTTCTCTATCTTTTCCCTATTTATTGCATCACCTATAAGCTATGGGGTAGAGATCTCACTCACCATTTTAGAGAGAGCAGAGTGGGCTTGATCCAAGTGATCAAAGCAGGTCTCGTAGGCCTGATGAAACCTCGTCCTTAGCAGCGAGCGCCTCCTTCAGTAACTTCAATTCATTTTCCAATGTGGATACCTTTTTGTAAGTGGCTGAGAATGGGGAACAATTCTTTCTCGAATCTCGACGCCCTTAGACTTTTCCTGGGAGATTGACGATCTGTCATCTGTGCTAAAGCAGCACCATCGGATTGCAATATGACATCTTTCCAACGAGTCTGATCCGATTCTTATTCTGAAATTCGACATGGACATCAAAAAAAAGTTCTAGAAAATGAAAGGCCTAGTCGATTAGTATATCTTTATAAAAAAAATGGCCATCACTCGTTGTTGTGCCTTCGATACTTGGTCATATGGCCCAAGAATATTGTAGTAGCACCAATGGATTATGAGGAGCCATGTGATCCTTGTGATCTCAAGCATATGGAGCTGATATGGACAACTCGTGATGTTGTTACTAGGAGCAAGATGTTGCTTTGTAACTTTCAGGAAGCTAGACGCTACATTGTTTTCTCTCAACAACTTCTCCCAAGGCTCACGTCGATGGAATCCACCATGCCATGGTGTCTTGCATCTTGATGCCGGTGTTTCTTTCTAATACAAAGGTGAAGTGATGGGAATGGGTTTTATTCTGCGGGATCGCAAATTGTGGCCGGAGTTTCTCGCTAGATTGGATTCACATCAATAGTTCTAATGGGTGAACTCCATACCATGCTTGTCGGGATCAAGTTTTGTCTGGAAAATGATTTCGGGTTAGTGGTGGTGTTCTTAGATTCTCCACTAGCTATACATATTTTGCATGAACCATATGGTGGCTCGGAATCTCTTAGCGATAAGTTGACTGAGCGTTATTCTCATGCAAAGAAGATTATTGTTCTTGTTTTTTGTCGTGATCATAGGGAAGGAAATCTAGCAACTCACGCACTAGAAAATGGGGAGTAGTGGGTCCACTGGGTTTGAGAAAACATAGAGGTGTAATTTCACATGTATCTTCTATTGAATAGCTCCACATTTTCACCCATCTTCTTTTGTACGATAGTCTGTCGCGAATCGCAATACATGTCTTCTTCTTTGACGTCGTCGTGTCCATTTTTCTGTAGCTTCTCCATTGGTGTTACTTGATTGTCGTCCCTGTGATACAACCAATTCGCCCTTAATCAATTTAACGTAGGGGTGAACATTCGGATTTCGGTTCGGATTTTTGCCTAATCCGAACTGATCCGAAAATCCGATTTTTTTTTAAAATTAAATCCGAACCGACCGAATTATCCGAAAATCCGAAATTCAAAAATCTGAAAATCTGAAAATTATAAAATAATTTTTCTAAATTAATACCATAAGGTTGGTAGTATATAAAAAATCAT
>JAYDZE010405688.1:0-16847 GCA_034509125.1 Monilaria moniliformis | reverse complement strand
GGGCATTTGGTCTAGTGGTATGATTCTCGCTTTGGGTGCGAGAGGTCCCGAGTTCGATTCTCGGAATGCCCCTTTTTAATTGTTGAAGTTATGATATAATAAATCGAGCTTAGCTATCTACAATTTAAACTAATCCTTTTTTGTGATCTTCTTTTTTGTTCTTTTGTATACATAAAAAAGGAAAGATTTTATTCCGGAAAACATTTTTACTCCTAAAAGTTAGTTATTTAGAAAAATAACAGATCGAAAAACATGGAATGTATGAAAATGGAACAAAAATTCTCGATCCTTCACTGCAATTCCTGCTAATTTAAGAAACAACCAACCAATGAACCATAAACATTCTCATCTTCGAAACTCTCGCTATACACACACACACACACTGACACACACTCACTCACTCATCCTATAAAAATGCAGCAAATTAAAGTAGATAAATAAACAAAACAATTAAATGGCCGATAGAAAGAACAAGGCAACAGCGGCGGCCGGGCTGGCCGCGGCCCTCGTGGTGGCGTGCATGGCCTCGGCCGTGGCGGCAGCCGACGAGAAGCCACAAGGCGTAATGGCCAATATCTGCGTCGCGACGGGCATGGGCGACGCCTGCAAGGAGGGAAACATCACAGAGGCTAAGCAGTTTATAGAGAGGGCGTTTGACGCGGCGGTGGAGGAGCTCAAGATCGCCATTAAAAACACGACTTTGTACAAGAACTTGGAGAAGGACCACATGACGAAGGCGGCACTGGACGTGTGCGAGCGCGTGCTCGCCGAAGCCATCGAACAAATCCGTACGTCGGTGGGGAGAATCAGCCAGTATGAGATCGGCCAAATGGATCGTGCCCTCGATGAGGTCAAGATATGGCTCAGTGCTGCCATTACATACAAAGACACCTGCTCCGATTCATTCGCCAAGACTAGAGGTAAAATTTCAAGGAATATTATGTTAGACTAATCCATATAATCGGGCATCTCAAAATCTTAGATTATACCCAAAACTTATCTCTACAATCAGTGGCGGACACGGAAAAAAATATTGGGAGAGGCTAAAATCCTTCAATTTCCGACTTTTCGGTCTTTGAAGCATTAGAGAATTAGAGAATTAAATACAGCAGAAGCACTAACCTAAAGTTGTCATGGATGAATTCTGAAGAATCCGAGTTGCAGTGTGAATGGTCTTCCAAGTGTGAACGTGAACGGTTATGCAGAGAGAACAATGGTTAAGAATGAGATTCTATTAAATTATGTATACGTTATATTTAGGGATCATAATTCTTTCTATTTAGAAAATTAGTCACTAAGGTTTTACATAATTCTATAATAAAATTAAAATTATCCAAATTGATATCTGCACAAAATAACCCTCAAACTTATTAAAGATGATAGTTTGACCCCCTATTTATCTCAACGTAATAGATCACTTAAATCGAGTCAATCAATAGATAATTGATAAATACTATCGTTAGACAAATGTGTTGGACCATATTTACAGTCCCAACATATTATGCATGGTCTTGCAATACTGGTTCCACGTCCAAAAGTGGTGATTTATTACACTTGACATCTACAAAACCGGCAAAACCCATGAAAAATCGGGAAAAAAAAAACCGTGGAAAAACCTGTAAAAACCGTCGGTTCCGATTCAAAACCGAAACCACCAAAATTTTCCTTGTAACGGGTGGTTACAGTTCCAATTTCTTGGAATTGGAACTGGAACCGGCGGTTTTCGGCCCAGAGGCATCTCTAATAATAAATGTTATTTTTGGAATAGGAGTTATTAAAATAGTTAAATTAGGCTCGATCGATCCGTTTATAATTACGTTGTGACAAAATGTGTGGTGGAGTTGAGCGCAGGCGAGTCTCGGGGAAAGGTGACAGAAATGCTGAAAACCAGCGGCGAGTTGATGAGTAAGGGTTTGGCGATGGTGATCGAATTCCAAAAGAACTTCCAATCCGTCAAGGAAGATTTGGGGGAATTCATCAACAGCATCAAGGGCCCCCGCCAGCTCCTCGGCGATGAAAAGGTTCCTGATTTCGTCGAAGGCCATGCGAGGAAGCTCGTCGAAAACCCTAAGATTGCGTTGAAGCCTAATGTGGTGGTGGCGCAAGACGGCAGCGGCCAGTTCAAGACCATCGTCGAGGCCATTCAATCCGTACCTCGGGAAAGTAAAACGCCGTTTGTGATTCTCGTAAAGGAAGGTGTATACAAGGAGTATGTCGAGATTCCGCAAAAGGTCGATGAGGTCGTTTTGATCGGAGAGGGGCCGTTGAAAACCAGAATTACCGGCAACAAGTGTTACACCGGCGGTATTCATCCCTACGACTCCGGAACTCTAAGTAAGTATATATTTTGTTTGGTCCCTTTGTCGAATTTAACGTAATCTTTCACCGAAGAGGTCGTTTTGATCGGAGAGGGGCCGTTGAAAGATTAGTTCCATTAACATTCCACTTGTAATCATTAGTTAGACACAACAACTTAAAATATCTTAATTTTTCTCTCTCATCCCCTTGGAAAATGCCATTTTCAAGTTTTTTGGTTGAGAGAAAATAAATGAGTATATAGAATTTGGCGCTAATTTAATATCTTCGTAATCCTATTGTGCGAAAGATAAAACAAAATCACCAATATGGGGTCGGGTGTGCTTGTGCAGTCGTGAACGGGCGAGGCTTCATCGCCAAGGACATCGGGATTGAGAACACGGCGGGCCCCAGCGGCCACCAGGCCGTGGCGGTGCGAGCCTCAGGCGACGTGGGAATCTTCTACAACGTCCACATGGACGGGTACCAGGACACTCTCTATCCCCACGTCCAGCGCCAGTTGTTCCGGGAGTGTCGCATCAGCGGCACCATCGACTTCATCTTCGGGAACTCCATTGCCGTGTTCCAGAAGTGCGAGCTGGTGGTGCGGAAGCCCATCCCGAAACAGCGGTGCATGGTGACGGCCCAGGGCCGCGACGAGGAGAACGTCACCGGGATCACCATCATCCAGGGCTGCACCATCACGGCGGAGAAGGACTTCCTCGAGGCGCAGCCGCCATTCCCGGCCTTCCTGGGGCGGCCGTGGAAGCATTTGTCGAGGACGATCATCATGCAGAGCACCATTGAGGGGTTCATATCGCCCGACGGGTGGGCTCCGTGGGATGGGAGCATCGGGTTGGATACCATCTTCTACGTCGAGTACAAGAACGAAGGGCCCGGGGCGGATCTCTCCAAACGGGTCACCTGGCCGGGTATAAAGAAGATTACGACCGACGAGGAAGCAAAGCCATGGACTCCCTTCGTACATTTTACTGCTGATGGATGGATCAAAGACAGTGGAGTCCCGTTCGCTCCGGAATTCATGTAATTTCTGGATTTGATATGGTTTTATTTTATTTACTAGTTTGCCACTCGTGCGATGCATGGTGATAGTTATTGGTTTTCATATTGCATATAAATACTAAATTAAAAATTCAATTAAATAATCGATCCCTATCATGTAGGTTAATGATTTTGGAACCGTAATCAATCAGTTAAACACTTTTTTTTTTAGAAATAAAAAGTATATTATTCCAAATCTAACGATAAAATATCTAGAAGTCACGAAAGAAACTCCAACTTTCAAATTATTACAAAATAACAGCAAAAACAGCAAAACTATGAGCAGTCCGATTAGCTTCACGAAGAGCGTGATAGAACTCAAAAACCACATGTTTCCAGCATCAAAGAGCCCGTCATGAGAGAAACCAAGCTGTCTTTCTGCATTTTGAAAATTCTCCAACATCGTCCTGCAAGAGGAAACAGAATCCAACGATACATATTATTTCCCTTTCCTTTTTCCGTCCAGGCTCCAATAGCAGCCTTGCTCGGAAGATGGCTTTTACAAGAAATATGAAGTTTTTCTATTGATTTATTTGTTAATTAAGTTGTTATTAATTTTACTAGTTGTCACTATCTCAGTAGAAAGAGATTTTTCTGTAATGAAGTTCATGAAAGCTCTCTACACAATCATATAAGAAACCAACTATTAAATAATTGTTAGTTCCTTACATTGAAAATGATGTGTTTGTTAATGTTACTAATGAAAATATTATGCAACGATTTCAGAATACAAAGAATAGAATATAAATATTATGATGTAATTGTATTTGACTTTTACTTTTTGAACATTATGATTTTATCGTATTATTTATGTTTAATTTAATTTTAATTTTTTTTCTTGGCCCAAACATTAGCTGTTATATATAAAGAGAGAAATGTCATACTACATATCTTAGGTGAGCACCATTCGTGAGCACCGTGCTTGTTTAGTTTTCGTTAGCATTATTTATTTGTTTTATATATTTAATTTGATTCTAATACATAAAAAATTATTATTAACGTCATTAATTTTACAAATTACATAAAAATCAAAGCTCGATTTGTCCATTTTCTCTATCACTTCAAATAAATGAATAAAAGAATAAATCGAACTTTGATTTTTATGTAATTTGTAAAATTAATGATATTAATAATAATTTTTGATGTATTAGAATCAAACTAAATATATAAAACAAAATAAATAATGCTAGCGAAAACTAAACGAGCGCAGTATTCATAGATGATCTTCACATATATGTCTATCGTCTAAAACCGCGTTTCAGAAAAAAGGACATTGTCACAGTCTATTTAGAAAACAAGTTAAATATATTCTACTCTTCAATTCTAATTTTTTTATTTAAAAAGGACACTTAGAAACCGTCAAAACAGACCTAGTATTACTAACTACACAAATCTAGAGGTTAAAGAAATGATATACCGAAACCTTGAATCACAAGCAACTATTCTATTACATTATTTTAACTAATTCCATTGATTGAACTAAGCCTCTCCCTCAACAAGTCAACCTCTGCAAATGCAAAACATGATGTATGAAGCTTCCACAAAACTATTTCATTCTTTCCTCAAGACTTTTCATTCCTAGAAAATTAATTATGTCAATATGCGTGTGTGTGTGTGTATATATGTAATCCAAACAAATACTCTCATCCCAAAACAAGGAAGAGAAAAGGAGACTAAGCATCGGTCAATCTTTACTGTTTTACATGTTCATCTGTGGCAGACGAAGCTTCAAAGACAAGAATGGAAGCCCACATTCGACTCCGAAAAAGAGCAAGATTTCAAGGAGATTGATAGGCAAAGACACCACCAAGAGAAACCCTTATGCAGAGGATGGCTTGGACAGATTTCACACACTTTTAGCTGATCTTGACGAAGAGAAGCAGAAGATTTACAGCCAGATTGGGGCGGAGGAAGTATCTTTCGTGCGATTTGTCTACTCCGACAGCTTCAAGAATGCGAGGCCAATCGTCGTTAGAGCCAAGAACAACGGCGGCAGCAGCAGCAGCCTCAAACTTGCTCCCAACAGCTCTACAACAACAAGTAGGGATGAAGAAGTAGGTGATGGAAGAGAAGAAGAAAAGGGAGAGAAGAAGGAGGAGACGATGAAGATGTGTGAGAGATGGAATATTGGAAGCTTGTGTTTTGGTGTGATGATGGTTTTGGTGTTTGTGGCGATTCATGGAAGATCCTTTGCGATTCTTTGCACCACCATTGTGTGGTATTTGGTTCCTGTGATTATTGGAGGGAGCCCATCATCATCGTCGAGATGGAGAAAGGCGAGATGATGAAAAGATGTTTTCTCTGCAACGACTAGGTCGAAAGTTTAGTTAGTAAGATACTTTCTCTTTAATTACTAGGTTAAATATTCGACTCACTTATGTGAATTTGTAATTTCAGATAAAAGGAGTACTAGATTGAAGTTTCGGTTAGTAAGACGCTTTCTTGCCAACTATTAGGTTGAAAATTCGAGGCACCAAGCGTGTGCGAATGTGTGTGAATTTGTAACTTCGGATAAAAGGAGAAAGGCGATGAGGAAGGCGAGTGAGAAATACATTGCAAATTAGAGTGGGGAAATTAATGCTATTTTGAATATTTTGAATGTATATATTGAAGCTCAATTTGTGTCCTAGTTTTGACTAAGTGTAGTTAATTAACTCAATTTACGTCATCTCTCCTTATCACTCATAACTCATGTGAGAATAATCACCATTGCAACTCCTATCCAAAGAAAAATGAAACAAAGTGTGAATATTGATATAATTACCCGTTTTGGAATAAATGAATAAATATAAATAAACAGAAAATATGAGAGGATTTATTTTTCATAATTGATAAAATTCAAGCAACAATTAGCTAAAATGATACAAGAAAAAGAAATAAAAAACAAATTCATTCAAACGTCTGCATTTCTTAATCAAATATTCAATGGTTGTAGCGTTTCTTTCATGTCAACATTAATCAACCATCACACGATACACATGAACCAAATTCGTAGAGCCATTTCTTGCTCATAGACTGAGATATTTACCTAGAATCCAAAAGAAAGCAAGGCTTCAATCACTCTTCTCATTAGCCATCGCCAATCATTCAAACTGTTCTTCAATCCTGCAATTTGAAAGATTTATCATCACTCCCTCCTCGGAAATCGAAAATGAATATGAGTATATAAACAAAGATATTTACAAGAATAAGATCAAAAAGAAAATTCTTGTGTCCTCGCCGCTTGGCCAGAGTTTAATTTGTCTTTACCCTGAATCGTTTCCTGCGCGCATCCTCAGGGCTAAGTCGAGAAACTTGTGACTGCCATCCAGAACCTTCGCTTCTATAACTTCCAGCACTTGTTGCTGGTGTCCATCTTTTACCCTGTTCAGCTCGGCTTCTACCATTTCGGAAGAATCCATCTCTGTCCCAGGTGACATCATAATCAGCTCTCAAGCGCGATCCTTGCTGCATTATCAGCATTTTTTTGCAAAATAAATACTTTTTCCCATGCCCCGAATAAAATGCAATGCAATGCAGTATAGAGCATCTGTAAAAGATGAGAACTCCAAAAATGGCACAATGCTGTCTACCTTATTTAAGGAGCGGCCACATAGAACCTTCAAGGCATTACAGAAGTCCTTGTGACCTTCAAACTGAACTACAATCTTGCAATGGAGACCTGAAATTAGATCCCCACCGTCTTCATCCCCAGCTTCACCTATTTCATTGTCCTCACCAACATCAAGATTCCTATTAATAAAGAAGAATTTATAGGGGCAACAATGAGAAAAGAAAACAAAAAGAATAGACTGCACAAGCATTAAAAACATAATAAATATAATAGAACACATAGAAACATAGTAAATATAATAAAACACATGGAAACACATAAAAATCATAAACTAATTAATCGTTAATAGTTTTAAGCCTTTAACATAACTAGTTAATGATTTATTCACTTCACGTAGGTTTTCTTTAGGGTTTTCAGACTTCTTTTTTTCACTTTTAACTTCCTGATTAGGGCTGTCGCCCACTTCAAATTAAGGCTAAAACATGAAAGCCCATGAATTTTCGAACCTTAATAGCCCAAAAAGCTGGAAAGAAAATTACTTCAAACCCATGAAGCACACCTCGTTTGCAGCAACTGAGGTGCCACCTCAGATGCGCTTTCCGGGCCCCTCAATTAACTAAAGATTAATATAATTTTTTTGTTCATCAACTGGCTATGCCAAGAAAGAGATGAGATTGATAACAAAAGGTTAGAAACAGCAAGTAGGTTTTTCTGTTGCCCTTTTCATAACAGGGATGTCCAGTCATATTTAAATGAATTCATAAAGGGTGAGAGATGGGGACTGAGCATCAAAACATGTTGATCATGCGCCCCCACAAGATTATCCTAGATCCTATGCCAGCACCACAGACGGGTCTTATCTACACCTAGGTGGATTTATATAGAAAAGGTATCTGGCTGGGGAGCTGAGCATTTATTCTAGTTTTAATATTTCTAATTATCTACCCGAACCTTTTAACAATTTATACCATATGCAGGACCAAGATGCCGGTCTTTATCATGTCTGTGAACGTTCAACAAAGAATTATAACTGGTTCTGCAAGTTATTTAATTTCCATGTACTGTAGATGAGAGTCAATCATACTTTTAATTCAGAGAAACAATGGAATTATAGAAAGAAAAAAAAAATGAAATCTAAAATGCATGTTCAAGATATGTGAAATCTGAAAATGCAATAGATATGACCACAAAATATTCAATATAGCATTTTTATGAAGCAAGGACAAAAAAACACAACAGTTATCCTCTGAATCCTTTTGTTAGCAATTTCATCGTCAATGTCACAGCCAAGGAAGGCACTTAAAGCTAATACAGAACACACCTTATCTTTCCAAGAGCTGAAAAAATTGTATGAGTAACTAGCATTGAAGGTTTGGATGAAACCCGAGGCTCAGCAAACCACCTAGAAGGCACACCTCTCAATACAATTGTATCAGGCTGCTGCTTATCGCTCCTTGAATATCCTACATGTACGTTGAATTCAATAGGCATCTCGCTTTGTGTTAAATAATTTTTTTTATTTAAAAAAAAAACATGGTCTAAAAATCTTCACTTGAAAGCTGGAAAAATATCTAAAAACTCAGAAGCAACCATAAAAATTAAAGATTCATAAGGTAGACTGAAAAATCAAGCATGAACTTAAAGAACTGTTTTCCCATAAATGAGGTAGGGACAAATTTATGCAAATTCATCAAAATCTTCAGTTCTTGAGTTGTGCTTGAAATTTCAGCAGAAAGGCTGGGTATAATTGAGAAAAGAAGATCGTAGCCCACTCCATTGGATAAGTGATTGAATGTAACTCTAAGGAAGGTGTTTACTTTGAGTGACATGAGAGATTGATAAAATATAAGATAGAGTATTTGAAGGATAATAATATAAAACAAGTTCAAAATTAATCAATCCATAAAAATAAATGGTAGATTAGCGCCCCCTTACGTTTACTTAGTGATAGATAAAAATAATACAAGCTAATCTACTTTTACTTCAACGGGTGGATTGATTTGAGCTTGTTTGACCATATATCCTTCAAATACTCAATTCTATGTTTTATCAATATATCCTATCAAAGTAAACGGCCCCTGATAAAATTATATGGCCAGTTTAGCATGCTGTCATTCTGCAATATCCTGCAATTTCGTGAACAGTAATGTTTCAAATCAAGTGTGTGGTTGGAACTCATAAAGAAGATCATCACTAAGGATTTAGCAGATTATCCATGAATTTCTCGACTGGAACCTATACATGTAACTTTATATCATCCACACTCATCATCAACTCCATTTAGGACAACAAATCTTCTCACGCATTTATGCTAAAAACTCAAATAGAACAAGCAATCAACATACCTCTCGATCCAAACGCCGCGATCTCCTCCCACTCCTTGCGCATTCCTTCAAAATCGTCACCCTTCGGCACCTCAGCACTCAGCTTAAACTTCACACCCTCCAAATTCAACTCCATTCCATCCATCTCCACCACAATCCCCTTCCTCCACTCCATGAACTCCCGTTCCACTTCATCCTCGCCGCTAAACCTCAATTTCTTCGATAGGAATTCAAAATCTAAAACGAACAAGCTCCCGCGCGCCACAGGATCCTCGCGCTTCCGCTTCTTCAGGTCTCTGTACTTCAAAACTTTGATGTCTTCTTCAGGAACAGAAATTGAGTGCGATTTTTTGAGATATTCGATTAAAGAGCGCTTGAGCTTCCACTCGTCGATTAGGGATACGGATTTGTCTGCGCGGTGAATTATTAGGTTGAGTCTGACGCGGGGGATGAGAGAGAGACCGGATTCGAGTTCGAACGGCTCGGTCGGGAGAAGAGCTTTGAGCAGTTTGCGGTAGCTCATGGCGGAGCGCAGTCACGGCACGGCGGCGGGGAAATTTAAGGGCTGCGTTCAGATTAAAGCTGCGGAAGAGTTAAAATGAAAGAAAATGAGTCATTTTTTTTTATCAGGACCTCAGTCTTGGATTATGCTGCATTTCAGTCATGATTTTTAAATTTATTTTAAATCATAATTAATCAATCTAAATATAAAATTAAATAATTTAAATAGCTCAAAGTGTTATTGACACGTATAATTCTTTCATTGGCCAAGAAAATCCATATTAAATATTAACCGTGTATCTATTTAATATTGGAGTTAATTCCATTATCAAGATTGAACATGTAATTATTTGATTATTTGTTTATCATAATTTACACGTGGGCAAATATTATTTGTTAGCAAATTTAAATTTAGATATATAAATAGTTTATACTCATTTTTTATGCGAATTTAATCTAATTTTTGAACTTGATATTTTGATTTAGATATGGGCTATACAATTTTGAGTTGATTGTTCAAATTTTGATGGCCCAAAATCAATTATCAAATTTGGCCCAACAAAGTTTCCTATCATGGATCAAAGTTTCTTTTTGATTTTGCAAGAATATCGTATTGACGACAACTTATCAGATTAGTGGACTTGGCCCGAACGACGTCTTACCAGTAAACTCACCTTGAAAAATGATAGTTATTTTTAATAAAAATGATAATGTTGATGAATAAAAATGACAATTTTTACATACAAACATAAATGGATCGAATCCAACTTCGATTTCCAGACTCGGATCTGACCTGCACGCACCGTTAGCTTAGTGGGATGCCTCTCACTTTTTATTTATTTCTCTTATTGCAACTTGAAGTATGAAATTAGTTATTAGTATCGTTTTGACATGATTTGAATTAGTTATCATGGAACAAAGTTCCGTTTTCATTTTGCAAGAATACCGTACCAACGACAACTTATCAGATTAGTGGCTTGGCCCGAACGGCATCTTACCAGTAAGCTCACCTTGAAAAATGATAGTTATTTTTAATAAAAGTGATAGTATTGATGAATAAAAATGACAATTTTTACATACAAACATAAATGGATCGAATCCAACTTCGATTTCCAAACCCTGATCTGACCTACACGCACCGTTAGCTCAGTGGGATGCCCATCACTTTTTTATTTATTTTTTCTCTTCTTGCAACTTGAAATAGAGAATTAGTTATTAGTATTGTTTTGACACAATTTGATTCTTATCTTTAAAGAAAAACAAAATTGAATCTTATTTTATATTATTGGACTGAAAGCGGAACATCTGTAAATTTCAAAATTTTGGATTAGTAAATCATGACTTTGAAAGAAATACTAATATTTATCTCATTAATAGTGGCATATAAAATCATAATTTTGAAAGAAAAAAATGGTATACTAATAAATATTTCATCTGTCCCAATAAAAATGACCTGTATACCACTTTGAGTCGTTCCATTATAAATAATATGTTGCAAAAATAAAAAAGATACATCAAAAAAAGTAACTCAAATCTCCTTTTGTCCATTAAAATTGACATATATATTAATTTTGGATATCCATTATAAATGGCCTGTTTCAGAAAAGAACTTTTTTATATAAAAAAATTATTCAAATTTAATGAACTATATCGTCTTATACACAATATAAATTTTTTTAATTTATATGTCAAAATTAAAAATATCACTTGTATAATGGAAGTCAAAAAGTAATTTATTGAGCTGATAAAATTAGCAGTTATTACGTCCAATAAGAGAAGAAAGAAGAAAAAAAGAAGAGAGAGAGAAACCAAAAACAAAAAAGAAAAAGGGAAAAGAAATAGAGCATCGTCTCTGTACCCTCCCCCCCCCCCCCTTCCATCATCGTCTCTCTGTTGCATAAGTGGTTCGCCGCAGATCTCGACCCTCATCCTCCGCCGTCAATTAACACTCCGGCCGCCGCTCTATCTCTCTCTCATCGCCAATCGCCTCCTCCTGTAGGCCTCATGTTGTTTTATGTTTATCCCTAACACCCCAATGCTCTCCATAAGCAAAGGCATCCAAAATCTATTTGATTATATGCTTGATTCTGAATTACGCCTTTTCTATTGCCTTTGTTGTAGTTTATATCCTCTCGGCGGTTCAAAACCCTAATTTTATTCGATGGACCGGAATTCGAGATTTCAGAACCCTGTGCCTCTCAGCAGCGGGGTTTCTAGTAAGCCTCCACCAATCCAGAACGACGGCGTGGGGATGAAGTCACTTCCGCCGTTGCTTCTTGATAGATTTAGGGCCATGGTCAAGGAGCGAGAGGAAGAACTTAGGGTTTTTGGTGGCGCTGCTGTTTTGCCGTTGGGCACTGACGAAATTGTTCGGCTTTATGAGATTGTGTTGTCGGAGCTCACTATCAATTCGAAGCCTATCATCACTGATCTCACTATAATTGCTGGAGAGCAGCGGGCGCACGGCGAGGGCATTGCTGGTGCCATTTGTTCCCGGATTAAGGTATAGCACTTAGGGTTCGATAGCTCTGGTAGTTCTTGTAATCTTTCGAGTTGCAATTTCCAATTCTCCCCAGTGTATTGTAGTCGTTGCAAATGGAATTGTAGTGCTGAAAGTTGATCGACGTGGATGTGTCTTCTTCTTCACCTTTTTATTTCCCCCCCCTTCCCTTTCTTCTGTTGGAAGTTTTTCAATTTCTATTGTTATCTCCTTAATCTGGGTGTTTAAACAAACTAAGAGCGTGGTGATAACACAGATTGAATTGAAGGTTCTGGTTAAATTGATCAATAATATGAAATTGATGATTAATCTCAGTTAATGTGAAGTGCACTTCCAAAGACAACACTAATCAAGCTTTAAAATCGAATTAAGTAACTTCCTCACAACACAATTATGCAATCTTGAGATGAATCCACCCTTGTGAACTTTAAATTTTGTAAGTTGGAAAATCATGTCTGATCTTCTAAATGAGAAAACATTGTTGAAGTGCAAAGAAATCAAAGGAAAGCCTATTTCCTCTTGTCAAACTTGTTGCAAAGTAGGCTTGTTGTCCTTTTCTTTTTTTTGCTAATCAGATAATGAAAATATTTTGCGTTCCTTGTTGAAGAACTTTTATGCATGTGGTCCTGGATTTTCTCATCTAACTAGAGATGGGTGGACTCTTCTATTTTTGTTATGTTCTTTGTGATATCTTGCTATTGTATCCTCTTGGTGTTTCATGCCTTGTGATGCAATATTGTTTGTAGGCTCTAATTTTAGATTTCTGCTCAAGATGGCATCACTTTTGACTTGTAGGTCTTGGCTGGATAAAAGAAGTACTTCAAATATCTAACGTCACTTAACGACGTTTATCCTAGGCCAGATCTTGTAAATTTAATTGTTTGTTACGTAGATGTGTTACACTTCTATACTTATATCTCATAGCTTAAAAGCTGAGTGTCTTCTCCAATGGTTGAAGAGAGGAGTAACAAATTTGAGTAATCTCACCATAAACTTGGTGCAGGGTATTTGATGGTTTGTGCTTTTCATCATGTGACTTGTATTAGGGATTTGTTTTGAGCTTCACTTTTCTTCTCATGTTCTACCTGTGGCTGTATATTATTTTATATCCTTCAGCTGATAATTGCTAAGTGCTAACTAGCCTTGTATTCTCTATAATTTTCTTTGTTCTCAATAAAAATGCTATGTTGGAATTATATATACTTTGTGCATTCATTGTCAATTCATTGTACTGTTTTTCCATTTCTGATCTGTGTGAGTTTCTTTCTAGTTTTTTGTTTTCTATATCGTGGTGTAAGATATTGTATGACTTCCAATTGTTATTTAACTTTTAATTTTTCAATTTCATTCTCTGATAGTTGATTTTTTTCAGGTTTCTGTCGAACATAAACTGTCTTCTCTGTACCTTTTGGATAGCATCGTGAAGAACATAGGCAAGGAATACATTAAATTCTTCTCTGCTCGCTTGCCTGAGGTCAGACCAGTTTGAGTAGTTAATGTCTTGCTTATTGTTCTCGAGCATCTTTTCACATGCCTGTTATTGCTTTTTTTTTTTTTTTCATTTAATAGGTTTTCTGTGAGGCTTACACACAAGTCCACCCCAATATGCACCAAGCAATGCGCCACCTTTTTGGTACATGGTCAGCAGTATTCCCATTGTCAGTGCTTCAAAAGATTGAGACACAGTTGCAGTTTTCTCCTCCTGTAAATGGTCAGTCTTCTGGATTGAGCTCTTCAAGAGCTTCTGAATCTCCTCGACCAACACACGGAATACACATAAACCCAAAGTATTTGGAAGCACAACGTCACTTTGGACAATCATCAGTAGATCCTGTAAGCTTCAGCAAGATCTTGGTTCTTTCTATTTCAATTCCTATCTTGCCTCCCTCCCTTGTCTGCTTCTATACAATGTCCGCAAGAGTGTGTGTGTTTGGTTTCTTTGGTATAAATTGTATTACTATCCTACTCTTATCATAAATTGGATATCAATGCATGATCGTTGTTCATCTCTTAGTTTTTTAGTGTTTGTAGATAGGCAGATGTTCAATTTTTTTAAGATAATAGGGGGCTGTTAAGGATGCTGAAAACTCTTGAATTTCCAAAGGTCATAAAAGGAACAGGCAGAGATAAGGACCATCGTCCTTTCCTTATTGAAACTCTTGTTGTGTCCTTTCTACCAGTGAAAGTGGTACATATGACTCCAGATACCTAACCTTCCCCCTGTATTGGCATGTCTTGTTTTAGACTGATATTTGAAAATGGTGTGATGAATATTAGAGCGTTAGAAATGTTTCTCACATTTTTGGCTTGTATGATCAAATTTTATGGCTATCAAAGTTGGAGGAAATTGACAAAATAGTTTTGCTGTTCAACTTTACATCCATAATTACTATTCTAGTTTCTAAGTTTCTTATTTTATATATATATATGAATGGTGGCTTCATGCTGGTTATTATTAGCAGAAGTTATAATTTCTCATAACTCAGCTTAACTGCTGAATTATGTTTATAATGGTTTTACTTTTCTTTGTTGGTTTTGTCTCGTTTGTTAGTTCTCTTATGTTTTGCATTTTCTGTTTTATTTATTTATTTATTTGTTTTTTCATTTTATGTTTTAATTAGCGCAAGTCTCGATGCATAGGTTTTCATGACATCTCTTGTGCTCTATAGTTTGTTTCTTATGGAAGTCATGCTGCTTTGACCTCTTCATTGACATAGTGGGTATATTTTGTGATTGCATGTTTATTTGCAAGAGAATTATCTTATGTATTTAGCCTTACCTGATTTGATGGGTATAGATCATGTGTCAATATTTGTACGAGTCATACTATAAAACTGATGTTTGATGACCCAATGAATCCTATTTGGGGCACAATGAGTGTTTCTCATAATTCCTAGTCATTTACTTTGCAGTTTGGAACTGAAGGAGTGAGCTCAACTGGTCGTGCAGGCCTTACAACTTCTGGTGTAGACGCTGTAAAAAAGTCTATGCCATCAGCTTCTAGGATAACAAGGTCCTCCCCTCCTTATGGACTTGGGTCTGGGGGATCATTGTCACCTGCTGGTCCTTCACTTGAGGAGTTTGGCATGGATAGTTCTACAAAGAGACTCGCTGTTAGGCAGTCACCATCTCATCCTGGAACTGATTATGGGCCAAGCAAAGTGATGAACAGAGAGGAGGAGACAAGTGAGTGGCGGAAAAGAAATTTGCAGGGCAATCCCAAACCACAGCTTAAAGCAGCAGCAGCTGCTGCTGCGTACAAATATAGTGGTGGTATTGATCTTCGAGGACCGAGAGCATTGATTAGTGCCTATGGGATGGATGAACGAGAAAAACATTTGAACCATAAACATCATAAAGCTGAGGAGTTGGACTCAAATGGTGCTGAGCAAAAGATCGATATCAGGACATGGCAAAACACTGAAGAGGAAGAATTTGATTGGGAAGACATGACCCCATCTTTAGTAGATCGGAAGCAGTCTAGTGATACTTATTCATCTCTTCCACCTCTAGGTACCTTGACTGGAAGACAGAACGTTGTTGCAAACCATGCTGCACGTTTGGTGAGTGATTATGAGGCCCTCATCTGAGGCTAACTCTTCTTCTGTTATAATCCTCTATTTTGAGAATGTTTCTCATATAAATGTGGTGTTAACTTCCAACTGTTGTAGCCTTATTTAATTTTTCATCACTTATATGATAAAATCGTGAAGTTCATCAGAAATGAAGTATATCCATATAATTATGATATCATTTTTATGACTAAGCATCTGTATTGGCACATGCTTTTAATTGGTGGGTCTATGTGACCAGTAAAAGATCTGAATGGAAATTGCAACTATGTCTTTCCTAATCTTTAGTAGAATAGTCAGACCCCACACTTGAATATATTTTGAAGTACTTGGATGTTTCTTCTAGACTCAAACCATGACCTTTTGAATTTTTTTTTTTTTTCCTGACAGTCTACTCGTGGATCTGACAATGTTGCTGGAGCCAGTGATTTGACGAGCCATATTACTCATAGTTTTGGCCGAGAATCCTTGATTTTGCCGCCACAGCAGTCTCAGAGCCAATTTAATGCCAAAGGAGGTGGTTCTCTAGCTGAAAGTAGAAGCTTTTTAACTGGTGGTGAGCAAAAGAGCCAAGTTGGAAATTTCTCAAATATTGATTGGAAGTCTGGTGGGCCTGCTGGTGATGTTTCAACATTTAGTTCCACCTACGACTCACTAGCTCCTGAGATTCGATTAGGTGATGCTGCTTTAAGAAAAACATGGAATCCTGCAAATTTTCAGAACTCACAGGTTTTGCCATCACACTCTAGTCTTCCTCAACAAATGCAATTTAGAGGTCAATTTGGTATGAAGAATGCTTCCAATATTGCCGATCAGGTTCATTCTGAGCCCGGTAGCAGTAGAAACATGCCACAAGTGAACTTGCCCCAAATTTCTAGTATTCGCCCTGGAATGGTTCCTGTAAATTTGCATGGTGCAGCACAGCCAAACTTTTCAATGACTCGAGAGTCCAGACAAAATTTACACTTGCCTTATTCAGTGCCCGGTTCATCAAATACAATGGCACCACCTTTGAACTATGGATACTTAGCTCAAGGGCA
>JAYDZE010405577.1:0-16849 GCA_034509125.1 Monilaria moniliformis | reverse complement strand
AGATTTATTTATTCCAAGAAATTGTTGTTTCATTGATAATTTAATAAGCCCAGAAGTAGATGTGGTGTTGGACCTCTGTGATATCGATTGGACCCAACTAGTAAATGTTTTTATTAGATGTTTCTCATATGTATCTATCATAGTTATTTATTTGGGCCACCGCTCACAAACTGGACCACTTGTATTTTTGCGATTACAACTGCTATTTTCGGGTGACATTTTCAGTTTTTCAAATTATAAATTTATCTTGAACATTAAGAAGCCAATTCGAGCAGTTGAATAATTGAACATGTCGGTTCAACTCAATTATTTTATTGTGTGCATATATTTTATATAAGTTTCAATCAATTTTATAGGAGCATTCATGGCTCTAGTATTCTATTAGATATGTAATTAGAGGAAGAAGTGCAATTCAATTGGTAATATGAATCTCTTTTAATTATTAGATTGACAAATGAGATTGACAAATGACACATATCACATGCTTCCGAATGCAACTTGGAAATGTTGTGATAAACGACGAGACAAACACGATAGGAATGCATGAGTATTTTGGAAGCCATGTTTAGTATCGAATGAAACCACAAAACAGATAGTGAGATACTGCAATTTCTTCCCTATTCTATATATTTAAAATAATAATTTAGAAAATGGTTAATTATAGTTTATAGTCCGAATATTGGACGAAATTTATTTTATAGTTTCAACTATCAAAAATATTTTAAATAGCCTGAACTTCTGCGAAATTCATTTTCTAGCCTTAATTTTTGAAAAAAAAAACAATATAAATAGCCCGAACTTTGCCCCATAGTTTTATCTTGCTCTAAGTTATTTTTTACTGCGGACCATAAGTCAAAACATGCTTTAAAATTTATGAAAATGTGTTTATATTTCATTTCAATTTTTAAGGTTTATAATTTTAATCTATTCTTATATATTAAACCATTCAACAACTCAAAATTTATCAAACGTCATTCTTATCCAATGTCATTTAAAAAAAATATATACTATATTTAATCGTGTCTGAATTTTAGTATGTATTCCAAAACTTCTCAAATTAAATATTCTAAATTTTATAAATATGAGTAGTTTTTCTCATTAAGCATTGGAAAGATCTTGCATCGCGCTTTGGAGAACTTACTAGAATGATGTGGGATATGCTTAGCATTCTATAACAATGGTAGCATCAGAATCTTTCTTTAGTATTTGAACACACATTTTGAACAAATACAATAATAGACTCATTCTCGAAAAAGTGCAATCTCTTATATGTACACGTAATTGGCTGCATGAATATTTGATAGTAAGATTTTATTTTCTTTTATAAAATTCTAATTTATCAAACTATATTATATTGTAATATTATATTTTTTTAAATAGATGATTAAGAGTCTGAAAACTATGAGCTCGAAGTGAAAGATCAAGTTGAACCTCCAAAGATCATCGATGTAGAAGAAAAATGTTATTCAAATGTTTATATTTTACATTCATTTTGACTCTATGAGGCGAAATTATTGTTGAACGATATTATCAGTAAATTTATGTAATGTAACCTTGAACTTTTTCTTTGAAATATTTTAAAATTTGAATTTGATGCTTGTCATATGATTTATATCTTTAATTTGTGAATATATTTACATATTATAAATATAAGATCCTTAATAATAATAAAATATATAGATTAATATTCATCGATAGCTTTTAGTCCGATTAGCTCGTCGGGCTAGTTCGAAACTCGAACATTTAAAGTTATGGTTGAAATTTTCTATTACGATAAAATTCCAACCCGATTAATCTATACCCGATTAGCCCGCAATTTGAATAAAGTTGACATTAAACGATGTGCTAGTCCAATTGACATCCTCCTTCATATGTAATTAATTTGAAGTCGACAGAACCATTTCAACAACTCAACATTTATTGTTAGTATTAATTTCAACTGATATATGTGATCGATGGCGATGAAGGTGGATTTCACTATTTATATGATAATGCGGTGCAATATTGGAATCTACATTCTTTTTATTTCTCTATAATTTGTGATTCAAAGACCATAATTTCATCTTTAACTTTGGCGCCATAAAAAATAGTTCAGGAATTACAATATGCGATTATATTCCGTGAAATCGATGGAAAATCATTAGTTAATAGTGTTATGTTTATGTATTAATAGTTCTCTAATTGATAAAAACAAAAAACAAATTGAAATTGAAATAATATCTAAAAATATAATGCATTCTTATTGAAGATTTTAGATAAATAAAAAAATGTACACAATTCCATATATTAAAATTTTATATATCACACACTATCAAAAAGTGATTTATTATTTTAACTCGCTTCAAACACTTAAAATATATCCACTCATTATAATTGCTATTCGAAATCGGTTTAAAATTATATACTCCTACACGTACAAATCCTATTAAAAGAGATTTTACTATCTGTTCTCATTTCTAAACCATATAATAATACTCACTAATTGCTCAAACATGTTTAAATTTAATATATATATATATATATATATATATATATATTATGTATATGAGTGGGTTAATGTAAAATTCATTTTTATCGTGAAAACTAAGAACACTAAGAAGAATGCACAAGACGTATAAAGTTACTGCATTCACTGTGAAATTAACTGAACTTGAAATAAATGAAATTTTCGCTCCTTATAGGATTCGAACTCTGGTGCTGCATTCAACAAGAAGATGCACACACCGTAGATTTTCATAATCAAATGGTTGAAAATGTTTCCCCAAGCTTATCTAAAATATATGTTCTCATTTGAACCTTTCTCTCTCTCTATGTATATATATATATATGAGCATTTAGTATCCAAAACTTTAGGTAGTATTCATTATTCAATCTCATACCATCCATTTCATAAATTCTATTATCCAAATTTTATTGCACTTTATAAGGTATAATCGTAATTCAGTTTTGTTATAAGATTGAGAAAAAAAACATAAATATTATTTAACAGAGTACTACATGTACTTAAACATAAACTGCATACGTTCATACACAAATAAACTTATGAGATTAATTGCTCTAAACTATGTTCTCTTGCATATGGGGATTGGTTACTTCCTATAACTTCACACTCGAAAGAAAACAATGGATTGACAAGAAATAAAACAAAAGATCAATATATAAGATTGATTTGACTGGATTTTGAGTGAGATGAGAGAAATATGATTTTAATTCAATTTTATGCTAGAAAAAAAATTAATATATTTTGTTAAACAAAAA
Source organism: Monilaria moniliformis (assembly GCA_034509125.1). Classification (NCBI taxonomy): domain Eukaryota; kingdom Viridiplantae; phylum Streptophyta; class Magnoliopsida; order Caryophyllales; family Aizoaceae; genus Monilaria; species Monilaria moniliformis. The sequence continues at coordinate 13,591 of JAYDZE010405577.1, read as the reverse complement.
TCTATATACAATTGAAAATAAACATGCATATAAGATTGATTGCTTCAAACTTTATTTTCTTACTCAGATTACATCTTTATTATTTCATAATTTAAAAGAAAACAATGGATTGACAAGAAAGAAAACAAATGATCAACATATGAGATTGATTTGATCGGATTTTGAGTGAGAACGAGATAGATATATGCGAAAACATTCTGCAGTGGTGTTGCTATTGCTTTTTCGCTGGATGCAGGCCACTCTCATTAAACTATGGTGGATGGGCTGCACCGCAAATCTTTTTTCTTGGATTTGCTAGAGTAGTCGAGTTTGAAAATGTTTGTATTGGTGGACTTTCTAAAATTTATAATTCAAATCACTATTATTGTTGCATGGGAAGAAAAGCATGTATGTCTGAAAATACATTATGAACCTTTCAATTGGCTATTGTTGGTTGCTATTATTGAAATGGTGCTCTTTTTGATAAATTAATTATTATGAAATTTTTTCATAAAGACGTACTGTCAATCATAACTACAAATTAATTTCTGTATCATTTTTATACTAGTTGTATTTGTTGTTGGATTTTCTTGTTGTACAACTTTGTTAATAGTTAATTTCATGAGCATTCTTCATATTATATTTTGCATCATTTTTATTGATCATGGTGCTTAAATACAATTTCAAAAGTTTAATAGTCTATGCATTTGAGTTTACTGTCCTCAATTATTTGATTAACTTTGTTTATATAATCTATTGTTTTATAGGTATAATAATTTTATCATTGCAAGCTTCAACAAATTAATCAATCTCCCTTAGTTGTTGAAACTTGGAAGCTATTGGAATGGATGATTTTAAGATTGTTGTTATGTCAATTTTAAAATTTGAAGTTATTTTTTATTCATGAATTTAATTGGTTATAATTTGTTGTGGATTTGGTGGATGTTATAAAACTCATATATTTTTTTACATTGGTTGATATGGAATTTGTGTTGGTTGATTGTAATGATTTTATGGTATTAAGATTTCTATGAAAATTGTAATTATTTGGATAAGTTCTAGAAAAATGAGTTAAAGATTTTCGGATTTATTTTTTTATATATATTTTATACAATTTCGGATTTTCGGTTTGGATCAAATTACATAGACCAGATTTCAATTTTTTGGTTGTTGGCGGCACTTGAGGAGCAATGACTCCATTAGATATACACACGATACTGAACCATGATTTTTCTCAAAATTTCAACAATTTTTCTTCTTGCCAGTTTTCGGTCCAAAATCTTTCCCAGAAATTATGCACGCATGCTACCCCTATAATTGCGATAAGTATTACCTACAAAAAATAGTCTATACATCTTCTTAAAGAATCGATTGTTACTTCAGTCATCTGAATCGAGCTTTGCTTCCAATCGAGGTTTGTCTCAAACATCAACATTATAGAAATAATGTCAAGAAGCAAGGTTTCAACAAAAGATCGACCGTCGTCGTCGAAAGGTATGTTCGTCGCATAATATTTCATTAATCGATTGATGTGGTGGAAAAATTTTGTTTTTACTTGGTAACCACATTTACCATATCCTAAAAAAAATTAGGTGGTTTTCAGAAATGGGATACTTTTTTGCCGGAGTTTGACCTAGTATATATCTCTGTATTGGTTTGCTCTTAACTATATGATGATTTGTTTGTAAGCCTATGACGATTTTCTATTAGTTGTATGATGATACCCTTTTTTATTGTGATGATATGTTTTTACTTCTATGATGACAGTTTAAGTGGAGCCCATAATCATCACTTTTTGCAAAAAACGACAGTTAAGTAGGGCCCGTAATCACCACTGTTTGCATAATATAGATTTTTTGAACTTATACTGATTATGGAAAACCAATATACTTCTTACTCGTTGAATGTATACTGCTTCCTACAAGGTTATATGCTGATAATGAAATCATACAACGTAGAACAAATAAAGATCTTCACGTACATTAGTAGATATTTTTCCGTGTCCAAAAATACTCCTATACTGAATGATTGAACAAGCTATGCAGATTTCCATTTTGATTAAATGTCGGCGACAGATTATTTGATCCAACGGATCAAATTTAGTCTATCTTCTAAAATAACCGATGGTTTCCACCCTAGTGCGCCCCTATATATATAGGGTTGCATTAGGTGAAACATGTCCTGAACTAAAATTGATTATCATTCATTGAATATGACAATCTAACGCCGAGATTTCATTAAAAACCAAATCAGCATAGTTTGTTCATCGTTTCAACATAAGGATATTTTGGTACAAAAAGAAATCTAAAATGTTGATTTAATGAGAATTACGGGGTAGAAATAATCTCGAATATCTAAAAAATATGAAAACAATAACAATCAGCATATAAAATATAACATATTGGAAAAAAACAACATATTGTTAATCAATGATTAGCTTTGTGTTCAGAATAGTGTTAATCAGTATTCAGTATAGTGTTAGCCAAATATATATAATTCACAAATAATAACAATCAAATATATAATACAACTTAGTGGAAAATCAGCATAATGTTAATCAATTTTCAGCATAGTGTTAACCAATTTTCAGCATAGCGTTAGCTAAGCATATATAATACACAAACAATGATGAGCGCAAGAAAGAAGGAAAGTGGATTATAGTTTCCGTAGTTGTCGGGATTTTAAATTATTTTTTCCATGTACCAAAATACTCACCTTTGTTATAAATTAGTAAAATCAGTTGTCATGTGGCTTAATTTCACCCATTTGATTTTGAAATCCTACAATCTATATGTGGTCTCAGTTCAGATAAAAGAGTGTGTTCGTATTTGAACACAATTGTATATGAATGTATTCAAATTCGAACTATATCTTAATACAGAACTAAAATCATATATCAGCCTTAGGATTCAAAGATTACATGACTAGGATTAATACCACGTGGTAGCTTTAGGATTTCAACATTACACGGCTAAGGGTAATTTTGTCAATTAATGCAAAATCAGTTATGAAAATTGTATGTTCCCGTGAGATAGGGCGTGATACCTGTAATTTGAATTATGTTGATGTACATTCAATGTTATGCCAATTTAAATTCAATGTTATTCTAAAATATATTTTAAAATTTGTAATGGCGCATGTCATTTTCAATGACAGATGGCACACACTTTCTCTCCTAAAATATCTCAAAACTTTAAATTCCACATAAATCTCTCGATTTAAATTATTTTTTCACAAATAGTATATCAAATTAAAGGTAATTTTATAAGGATTCTAATAAAATCATAATTGTATATGTTAACATGAATAAATTTGCATAAAAAATAGAATATGTAAGTATCTCAGCGAATTTGTGTTATGTTGATGTACATTAAATGTGATATTGATGTAAATTCAATGTTATGTTGATGTGTATTTTGTCGAATTTATTGATATCGTGGGGTTAATATACTTGTGTTGTGCTAAAATAAATTCAGAGCTCGTTTGGTAACCATGCTAAATTAAAACCTAGAGTAAATCCGTGTTTAAATTATTAATGGCCCGAAAGATAAAGTGTTAGTTAAAATTAGCATTGGTTTTTATGTTGTTTTTGGTAGATAAGATTAAAAAACAAGATAATTTAAGTGAGTATTTGGTAGACTAGATTATTTTGTAAATAAAACTGCAAAATGACATTTGTGTCCTTATATACAATAATATATATTTTCTCTTTTTATTAAAGAAAAATTTGGAAAAAATTAAAAATTAATTGATCTTAAATTTACGCTTATTTAATTAATAAATTTTGAATTAAATTTTAATTAATTGATTAGTTAATTAATTAAATTTATTAGAGTTTCCCCACCCCACCCTTCCTCCCCCGCGCCGCCGGCCACCTTCTTCCCCCGCCAACCCTGTACCCGCCGTCACCACCACCAACATCGCCCCTTTCCCTACCGATTAGCCAAACAACACCAGAAGTCGTTCACACACACACATATCAAAATCGAAATCGACGGAACAAAGATAATAAATCAAACACTGCATCAGCAACACCTACAACCTTCTTCCCCACCGCCGCCAACACATACAACCTACTTCGTATGGACACGCACCGAAAAACACAAATCAAACACACTCATTTCCGATAACACACACAGATCGAAGACTAATCGAAGAAAAATAACCAAATTGAGGAACATTAGGGGTTTCAGATGAAGACGCCGATAGAGGGGGATGAAGACAGAGAAAGGCGCAGAGCAAGAGCAGCGATGGCGCGAGGCGACGGGGGAGGAAAAAGGCGACGGTGGCGAGTGTGTAACAGAGAGAAACGGTGGGTGGGCGAGGGCGCCTGTTGGTGAGGGCGCCCGTGAGCAGTGGACGGCAGTGGGTGGGCGCATGCAGCGGTGGGATAAGTGAAAAGGTTGTGTTGCAGAGAGACACAGAGAGAGAATGGAAGAAAAAGAAAGAGGGAAAGCTGCAGACAGAGAGAGAATGGAAGAAAAAGAAAGAGGGAGAAAGAGGGAAAGCTGCATTACTGTAAAGATGATATAAAATTAACTCACCAAAACCGTGAGACTAATAAGCCAAAGGGCTACAGGGCATCAGGTTCAAAACAGACACGGGCTGAATTTTTTGAGCGGATCGAGAGCTTTTAAGACAAGCCTACCAAACACTGCATTTGTACTGTTGGACCAAGATTAATAAGCTAATCTTGGCCTAAAATAAGCTACCAAACACGCCCTTAGCATATAATTTAGTTTTATGCACTCGCGAATTTCTGAAACCCACGACGAGAAGTACGAATTGCTTTGTCCAAACGAGAAAATCTTCTAGAAAGTAATAAGATTGTGTAAAACAACGGGCATACAAATAAACCAATCCACAAATGAGCCCGATTATAGACTGAAAAGGATGACCAGGAAATAATTATTATGATAAATTCTTTATACAATGCAAGTTTTTGGAAAATATACATAGGATCTATGAAGAACAAAATTGATTAATACTAATACAATATCAGAAATTTTGGCTTGTCTTTGCAAAGAACACATCGATTGGAATGTGCTTACCCTGTGAAGAAGATCTTTTCTGCTTCTTCTTCTGTCGATTGCTTGTTTCATCCTTCTCAACGAATCTGGCACAAGTATACAGCGTTTCGAGTTTGGAAATTGTGTATGAAACTAGTGATGATATAGCTGAATGAATACAGATGAATCGAGCACCTTAGGTTAGGCTTGACAAGTCTGTTTATGTTGCTTGACTCCTCATCTTGCAGCCGCTCAGCGAGATGGAAATCAAAATGTTCTTGCCTTTCCTCCATAAAGCTGGGAGGCAATTCGGCTCCACATACAGAGCATTGGTAGTCATTCAACCAATATATGGAATCACTGAGATTTAGTAAAGACCCTGCCTCGTCGTTGCTGCAGTTTCTCTTCTGTTGATCAAAACTGCTTTCCCCAAACAGCCCAGACGACGAATCTCTTTCTACTAATCGACCAGTTCCTGTAGGAAGGAGATCTGTCGCAGTTCCAACTGTGTCGTGATGAGAAACCTAACACAAAAAAGTTCAAGAAAAGTTTGGTCAGTGTGTTAATAATGAACAAAGACGGTATAAACTTGCTGAATTTGAATACCATGACTTAAAATACGCACCTTTTCATTGAAATTGTCAATCTGGAGATCAAAACCTTCTTGAGTTTCGGCTTCACTGTGAAAATGCCTTGCGCCCGTATGTTCAGAATCTCGTATCTGATAGGTATCTGCAAAATCAATTGATTCGGATGGCTCATGCATATCACTACATAAACTGGACTCTCTGCCGATGGCTAGAGCATCATCACTGATAGTGGACTCTGATTGCGCTTGAGCTCCCAGCCCTCGTCGTGAAGCATCCTCTGCCACTAGAAAGTTAGAAAGTGTCTTTTGTTTAGGGTCAGCTGCGACACCTTCTCTGCCTTCACCGAAGTGTGACATTCGCAGTCCTATGCAGAATACGGATAAATAGCCAAGATCAAAATGTATGAACTATAATTGATAACAATGTTGCAATTCATATAAAGGATTAGTACTAGTCCCATATGACAAATTTCTGAAAAAGAACAAAATATTATACTTAGCTATCCTACCCATGAGTCTGAGTGATACCGGAAGTTCAGCCTTGAGAAGCTTCTTCGCTTGTTTCAAAATATCCTCACTTGAGCAAGTATAATATGGAAGAGTCACTGCCCGAGTTCGAACCTGGAGTATCCATATATGTAGATAGAAAAAATGCAACAGCATTTCATTAGGCCCCATTCAGTAACTTGATTGCCAGACTGAGTACGAAAGAACTCACAGCAAATATATATACATATAGAGCACAATCTCTAGAAATGTGGCTCGTCTGTCCGGAATTGCAGCAGTGTATAAAATCATACCTCAAAACTTGATGTTTTCAACTTTAATGTCAATGTTCTTCCACGGATGCCTTCTTTCTTCATGTCGGAAGAAAGATTTTCTGAAAGATCAACTGCAGACAGATTTTGTTAAATCAATCAAGAATGTGATTGAAGACTTTGCAGCAAGCAGAAGGTCGATCTCAACTTTTCTTATTAACATTAGAAAAGAGAATACATTGCACATACATAGACCTATATGATTTGGGATACAGGATGAAAAAGTTGAGTGAGCTTTTTTTCACCTAATTTCTGGAAAATTGACGTCTCATCTCCTGTAGGTAAGAATGTTCTTTCAGTACTCATACTTTTCCTCTGGGTCACTTGAGGCATATCTGTCCTCCCAATCCCCAAACTGACGGATAAAAAGAAATCTACAAAGGAAGCAAATAGAATCTAATCTAATAGGAATGGTATTATAGAAATAATACAGCAGATTATGAAGAAGTATGTGATATACATCTCAGAATGATCAGCTTAACTAGTTGTCGAGCGTCTCAAAATCCTCCAGACCAAACTCGGGAGGATAACCAATACCAATGGAATTCTCACACAAACCCCAAGAATTACAAGAAAGAGATTACAAACCTGCAGATGTATGAGAAAATAATGCATAGATGATACTACTTTTCTGCAGCATTTCCTCACATGTTGCAACTCCAAGCACTCCTTTTAAAATATTTTCAGTCACCTTACCAATGCCCCCAATCTACAAATGGACTCTTGGAATAAGGATGCAGAAGTCTCAACTTACAACAAAAAGTATCACAAAGAGATGGAGAAGTACCTTCCTTATAGGTAGTGATGATATAAATGTTACAACAGCCACACGCTCATTTGGCAAAACAAACTGACCATTTGGCTTATTGATATCTGAACAAACCTGAGTAAAAGTAGGCAAATATAGACATAACTAATACAATTTAAAATTACAGATTAGAGTATGCTAACATGTGAAGACCTAATTAAATGTGACACATAGTAAAGCGTATAAGCGCATGTCAATGATGGATAGAGTATCAAAGTTAGTCAAATTAGCCTTCTGAAGCCATCGTCATATTCACTCAAAAGCTTTGCTCGTGATTTCTGGAGAACAGTTATAGACTTCAGCAGAGTCCACTGTCTTTCTTCCCAAGTACCATTAGATAAAAGCCTCACTATTATATAGGATCCACAAGTTAGTTTTGTTAAATAGGATCCTCACTTTTGATTTGATTCACCAGGAGAGTGTATATATTATACGCTATACGTTTTTAACGTATCTAATATAACCCCAAAGAATGACAATTTGGTTTTTATAGTCTTAGTACTGATATAGAAGATGTCAAAAGCCTATATTAGCCAAGGTGAAGAAATAAGTCATGTAAAATAGTTTTCACAAAAACAGAGAGCTTGTTATGAAAGTCTCTAACATCTAATAGATTTCATAAATACTGAGCTTATTCATCAATATAATACTAGAACAGCAATTTACCAGTGCCAGATAAACCAGGCAAAAGATTGAGTTACGCATGATAATAGTGGAGACATTTAAGCAACCAAGTAAACATAAGTGTTGTCATTAAGCACCTTGGCAAGCAAGCGATTTGGTGCCACCCCAGCACTACATGTGAGTCCAGTCTCCTTGTGAACACTTTCTCTGAGGTCTTCAGCCACCTTAGGAAATTAATCACCACAAATTTATGAAAATATAAGTAGAAAAATTAGAAACCAGAGATGAAATAATAATGAATGGTATATAATGGAATAGATATCATCATGACATACTTGTCCACCAGTCATTCCCTTGTCATTGCAGAAATTTGTTATATCTAGATAAGCCTCGTCCAAACTTGCAGCTAGAAAGTTGGGATCATACCTCTCGAAAACTAAATGGAAACAAGTGCACAGATGAATTCAGTAAAAGGTATAAATATCCATCTCAAAGACAACCCAGGGGAAACTGTGATATTTAACCTTTTCTAGTTAAACCACTAAAATGATTGTACTTCTTGAAGTCTGTTGGAACAAAAATTAGCTCAGGACACAGTTTACGTGCAATAAATCCAGGCATTGCAGCTCTAACCCCAAATTTCCGTGCCTACAAAAGACAGCCGTGCCTCATCATGTAACTGCCAAACTCTATTACAAGATCAACCAACAACCTTTATGATCAATTTAACCCTCATTCAGATGAACCAACCTCATAATTAGCTGTGGATAGCATAGACATGCCACCAACAGCCATTGGCTTGCCTTCTAGAGAAGGATTGCTCAGTGTCTCAACGGCTGCATAAAAAGCATCCATATCTACATGTAACCAAATCCTTGATAGATCACGGGTGGCTTCCAATTCTGCAATTTTTCTATCAGCAATCTGCAAAAGATGTTTAAATTCCCATTAGAGTTCATAATATATGTGCCCTCAGTAGGATAGGCTACCCGAAAAGGCTTCACTTCTTCCACCTTCTGCAAATTCCCCCATTTATTGCCTTCTTCTAAGTTTTCAAACTTCATTAAAACGCTCAATCAGCCTAATCATATAATCGAACTTCTCACTGAGTCAATGATATCGACCGTCCGTTATGGCAAGTCTACACACGAGGAAATCGAAAGATAGCCAACTATAGATAAGATCAAGGCAGAGATTAGAGTGTTTGGATAGCAATGGAAGGCTGATCAAGTAAAGTTTAGTTTATTTGTGTCTCTTTAGTTAATCCATTGTCTTATAGGTTTAGGTTTATCTTCTTATTTTAAGTCATATCCTGTTAGGAGTAGGATACAGTAGTAAAAGCTATTTATACCCACCTTGAGGTTAGAAGAGGGGTATCCCTATTCCATAGCTCAATCCGGCAAGTGCCGAGAGTTCTCGTAAGTGCCGTGAGTAGTCGTGTCCGTATTCTGTTATTTTTAATTGCATCAAGTCACATTGAATCTTATTAATTCAAGTCATTCAGACAGTGTTATATTGATTGTAGCATTCTGTCGAGCAATTAAGTTTCGCACGCCTTTACTCCTAACAGTCAAATCTAGAACTTTAAGAGACAGGCATAACAATAAGAAACTCCCACACATTATAACTACTCATTTCAACTCTTTCTTCATCATTTTTCCATCTGTGACAAATTTATACCTTTTGATGGTGTGATAAATCTGAGTCAGAAAGTTTAGCAAGCTGCGCCCGAAAACTCTCGATTTTCTGCTTCATGTAAGCTTCTTTCTTTTCCTCGTGTTCAAAATACTTGGACCCCTTGCTCATCTCATATACTACCCTCTGCACTTTCTCCTTGTCCACCCCTTCCATCCCTAGAAAAAAAAATTTAGACCCCATAAACTCAATCGACCAAATTAACCAAATACATCATCAAAAAAACAGATGACAAACATCAATCCAGTAATATTGGGGTGATTCTATAGTAATATTGAAATTTCAATCGAGAGAAAAAGAAACCTGCTTTCGCGGTAGTATAAACAGTGTTGTAGGATTGCCATGGCCGATCGGAATCATTCCCTGAATTTGATTTTTCATCCTTTTCAATTTCTTTCATTGTTTTGGTGTAGCAATTGCGGAATTGAGGAGTGATGATGACGACAGTGTTGAAAGAATCAGGAATTTAATTCAATAAATATGTATAAGCGAGAGATGGAGGGTTAAAATTTACAGAGTGGAGAGAGAGGCGCCAAAAATAAATAATAGACACGAGTTTCCTTTTTCTTTTTCTTTTTCTTTTTCTTTTTCTTTTTCTTTTTTGGTAATATGATATTTACAGTCGCCTCAGGTTTCTTAGAAAAATATTAAGGTTAAATATAAATTCAATCTATTTATTAATAATATATATTTTCTCGATTTCACTAAAAGTGACTTGTTATTTTTAGATATATGAATTAAGAAAATTATGTTTTACATATAAATTAGTGAGGCTATTAAATTTAAATAACTTTTTTTATGAAAAAGAAAACTTTTTTAGTACAGACCATTAATAATAGAACATATCAAAAAAAAAATGCATAATACTTTTATTGGAAAAGAGCGAATGTAAGTTATTTTGAGAATTTGTCCTATTAATATTTTTTAGTTCAATGGTAAATCATACTCTTCTAACTTTAAGATTAATATCATATTTTTATTTTGTGCTCAGGTTACTTTTTATTTTACTATTTCTAACATTATTATTAATCAATATATAGAATTTAAGAAGTTAAATAATTATTTGTCATCTACGTGCTCCATCACAAATAGGTTTTCTCAGTTCATTAAATATGTATGTAATTTTACCATATTTAGAATCATGTTCATTATTGGATTCAATCTTAATATTATTTTATTTTTCTGTTGGTTATTGCAATAGACCATGTGATTATTTTTTGGTTGAGGCAAAACATGTACTCCCTCCGTCCGCGAATATGTGTCCCATTTGAAAACGGCACGGGTTTTAAGAAATATAAGGTAAAATGAGTGAAAAAAGTTAGTGGAATGTGAGTCCCATTTTTATATATTAGTTTTATAATTGAATGTGAGTAGAATGAGTTAGTGGATTGTGGGACTTATTTACTAAAAATAGTAAAAAGCAAATGGGATATGTAATGGCAGACGTACCGAAATGACAAAATGGAACTTTTAATGGCGGACGGAGGGAGTACTTAATTAGTTTAAACTACTTATTTCTATAGAGTACTATTAACTATAACTTTTGTTAAAAAATTGTCCATATTTTAGAGAACTTTAGATAAAAATAATAATATTTTCTCATTATTGGAAAAATAGAAGATGTAAAGAAAATAAAATAATCTAGAAAGTAAGAGAAAAAAGCATATGTGGATAGGTGAAAAAATAGTTTAGAATGAAGAATTCAAAAGCTAATCATAATCGCCCATAACTCGATGCTTAATTGATCGACTGACAATGTGTTTGAATAGGTTGGGTGCCAAGTTATGATCATGGTAGAGTATAAATAAAAGAGGTAAAATAAAAAGAATAATTGTTATTTAAATTATAATTTTTTTGTTGAATTTCGGTTAATTCCATAATTTTTGAAATCGGAAATTATAATCGTAACTTTTTTAATATTTTGCAATTGTCTCATAGTGATTTTTTCTAATGCTTACATGTAATTAAATTAAATGAGACGGCAATTATGTGTATTAGTTTAAATGACGTGACTGATTAAGTGGCATGAACGTGTACAAAACAACGTTATTTTGTTTTATGGAATTATAAAAAAAAATCTCTTCCGCCACATCCCCTCCCTTTGAAGCAAATTCCATGGCTAATTCGCCGTCGTGCTCTCAGTGCCCAAGAATGTGAAGAATTGATAGAAACAGAAACAAAAACGGAATCTTATAGAGGAAAAAAACCAAATCGCCGCCACAATCCCTAGGCTCATTCAAAGAGGAAAGCAACAAATCTCATATCTCACTCCGTCCGAGCTCAAATCCCTCCACGAATTCAAAAACCTCGTCCAAGAATCTCTCTTTGCCGCCCAATTCGGCTCCCAAGATGTCTCAATTTGGGGAATCTCGTTGCACAAAGACGACTGTGACAATGTCGTTATACTAAAATGCCTTTGCGCCCGCGACTTCAAAGTAAAATAATTCCTCTAATTACTGAAAAACACTCTAAAATGGAGAAAAGATTCCGGTGTAGGTGGGCTCCTTGAGGAGGATTCAGGCGACGGTCTTAAAAAAGTGGTGTTTATGCGCGGCTTTGACAAAGAGGGCCACCCCATTTGCTAGTTTTAGAATATGAAATTGTATGGTAAAAGTTTGGAGAAAAAAATAGAGATAGTAAAGAAAAGAAAATAAATGAAAAGAAAATAAGAGCATAAAAAGAAAAGAGAAGAAAAGGGAAAAAAATCTTATTTAAATAAAATGTCGTTTTGAGCATAACCAAACGACGTCGGATTGTTCACCGTATATTTTATCGACGTAGGAAATTCTGACCGCCATATTACCATCAATTTCACCAAAAGTTGCAGGGGTGGGATAATTACGAAATATTGAAAAGTTATGATTTTAATCTTCGGGTTTAAAAGTTATGAAATCGAGCAAAAATCAACAAAAAGTTATGATTTAAATAACAATTATCTTAATATAAAATAACACCCTTAAGCAAAAATAAATTCTAACTACAAAAATAAAAATATAAAAATGATAGCTACTATTATTAAAATACCCTTTTATTATTTCATTTTAAAATTTATTAATAATTTAAATCTTGGAATTTAGAATTTCATTTTATGACAATTGAAATTTGTGAAAGAAAAAATTAAATAAAAAAATTTAAACCCTCCACCGCCCAATGGTTGATCCCCGTCGCCTCCCTAAACAAGTTCGTGTCCCCGCCGCTACCACCTACGGTGGGATGGAGACACTACTTACATAGAATCGGTGAAGAAGGAAAATGGGATTGAGAGGCATGGGGCGGCGGGATGATGGATGTGTAACTTGCTAAGAGCTGGAGAAGAAGAAAGATGGGGAGGAGGGGAGAAACGGGGACGAAGGCGAGAAGAAGAAAGATGGGGAGGAGGGGGGAAACGGGGACGAGGGCGGAAATATTCTGCAGAGAAGTGAAAATGGATGATGGATGGGGAAGGGAAGTGGGGCGGCAGGCTTTTTTCTAATTGTAGGCTAATATACAATTAAAGTTCCCAAATTGGGAACTTTTTTTTTCAAATTCTGAGAACGGGTAAGACGCTAGATCTAGCGTCTTCACTTAACCCGAAACGACGTCGTTTTGCCCGATTTCGAGGCCGTAGCCAAAACGCAGCGTTTTGGCTGAAGACACTTGATCATCTTGCGTCGTTCTTTAAGTTGGGACGACGTTGTTTCGCTGCGTCAGGGTGAGACGCTTGATGGTCAAGCGTCTGCTGCAGACACTTGATGATCAAACGTCTCTTTTTGTTATTGAGTTGTTCGAATGTCAACCTTTAAATATTATGAGGGTGAAAAATTATTATTAGTTCGACCTTATCATAAAGATATGCTACAAAGCCGATGAGTCGGTGACTATTGTTGATGTTGATGTTGATGTTGGTTGGTTTGTTGTCCAATTTTCAATAAAGATAAAGGGTAAACTATTAATAAGCAACAAACAACTTCAATATTTAACAAACATAAGAGTCAATAAGTAACATACGTCTTTAAGCTACAACTATCAATAAGCAACAAACAACTACCTAGCTACTTATATGAACTGGGAGTGAATTTACTAGGTCCCT
>JAYDZE010405466.1:0-16853 GCA_034509125.1 Monilaria moniliformis | reverse complement strand
CCCCAAATTATACCAACATAAATCTAAAAATTTCAAATAATAATAATAATTAAAGTTTAAATCATCCAAAATCCAATATATATATATATATATATATATATATATATATATATATATATAAAATAAAAAAAATAAAAAAAATTGAAAACCAGATCTAGGCGTCTGCCTAGGCGGAAATCGGCCGCCTAATCGCTGCCTAATCGCGCCTAGGCGTTCGGCCGCCTAATCCACCCGAATGCGCCGCGGCAAGCAGCCGCCGAGCGCCTAGGCGGCCGCCTAGGCCGATTTTTACAACAGAGCGTATTAGTCTACCCATACAATAGTTTATATGTACCAAATTTTGATTTTTTTTATGTGTTGTTTTAATACTAGTGTAATTAATATTTGAAATTCGGATTCATCGTTAAGTTATCTTTAAAATTATTTGTTTATTCATGAAATAAAATAGTTCCAAAATAGTTATCTCATGACATTTTTTAGGATATGTAAACATTGAGTTAAACCATACATCTTTATTTATTTTATTATATTTTTCTTCTTTCTCTTTGGATTCTCATTTTCTTTTTCTAAAACTGTCACATCCACTTGCATTTTGCATGTATAATGTATCGATGGTTTTCTGAGAATTGGATAGGATTTGGTTGACTAAAACCTAGATTAAATATATCCATTATAGTAAAATTGTTCTATTTTGTCCTTAACTCAATGGCTTAAGTATTACGACACAAACTAATCTTTAGTCCACCGGCCTTTTTTTAGCCAAAACCCAACTTGTAATATTTTTGTAGCCAAATATTTATTGTCTGACTCTTGACTCTTCTTTCACCTTCTTGGTTGTATTTAACTGTCATATACCAAACCAATGAATTGAGAAATGAATCATGATCCTTAAATTCATTTAACTTACAATAATTCTAGTTAGATTAAAGTTAATAGGGATGGGTAGGTGAGTGGTTGGTTCTCTGCTACTATTCTTAATCTTGTTAATCAAGAGATGTAGTCTTGTTATATCATGTATAAATGACTACTCTATTTTCTCTTTACATTCGCTCCAATAAATTTCATATTATCTTTTCAGTCCAACACACACGAACACACATCATTTACTTAATATATTGCATGTATATACTATGGTTATAGTCTTACAGATAAGACATGTTATTCAATAATTTGATCGGTGGGTCCAATGATTTAATGATCTAAACTATTACTCGGTTCCTTTTCCAATTGAGTTTGAAGATATTATTGATAAAGGAGAAAAATATTATAAAAATACTTTTAAATAATTCTTTTATTTACTACCCTTTATACTTTTTTCCTTTTTCTTTTAATCGATTATATACAATGCCTACTAACCACACTAATAATACTACTCAGAATTAGCTCGTACCACCAATCTAGACGGATATAATCGGCCGAAATGTAAAAGAAAATATTAAGCTGAAAAGATATTCGCTTAAAAAAATTGGATTAAAACGAATAATAATATTTCTCCTTAGAATTTGTGTATAATTTTTTAGCAATTTTAGTGGATAATCGTCTATGGTAGTTTTTATTTTTCAATAACATTTTTTCTATTTTTTTTTACTTTTTTCTCATTTTCCTTACAACTAGTTGACATATATTTAAAGCTTTTAATCGCTTTTTTTCGTTTTTCTTTCGGCTGAGAGTGGTATGTTTATTTTCTATTCCAACCATTTTACCTCTCGACTTATATCTTCGATTGCTAATTTCGATGTAGATAGCTTGCAACTCCTGTCACTGCATCATTCAAAATCGTCTAGCAGATTCAATTCCCGCCAAAATACTTCGGAGCTCTATTTTATCTTTAGAACAATTTCATTTGCTTCTAAGGTCTCTGATACGATCTTTTCGTCTTCAAAAGAGTTTCAAGTGGGCATCTTACACGCCTCAATCGCCGTTTCAAGTGGACAAATTTTTTCTAGGGAAAATTGCTTTTACAAAATCAGTGGACACAGTAGTGCACGAAATACTTCGGAGCCATGTTTGAGTACTTCAACGATTTTCTTTGCATCTAGTGCCTCTAATACGATTTATTTATCTTTGAAAGAGCTTCGCATGGACATCTTACACGCCTTAATCGGAGTTTCTTAGAGAAACTTATGACAGTTCTACAAAATTTGTCAGATACTATTATATGAGAAAAACTGATTTTGCGAATCATGTGGACACAATTGGACATGGTAGTAGTCTTGTGGACACGGTTGAAAATAGAAGTGGACACAATAGCATTCTTGTGGACACGGTTGGTCACGGTAGTTGATGAAATACTTCGAAACCATGTTTGAGCCCATAAATGATTTTCTTTGCTTTTGGGGCATCTAATGCTATCTCTTCGCCTTCAAAATAGCTTCGCGTGGATATCTCACACGCTTCAACCGAATATTTGTTGAGAAGATTCTGACAATTATACAAAAACTGCCAGATGTTATTTCATGCGAAAAACTCCTTTCGGTGAATTCTTTATATACGATTGGACAAAATTGGACATGGTAGTGTACACGATTGGACACTAGACATGGTAGTGAACATAATAGTGTTCTTGTGGATATGGTGATTGGCATAAGCTTAAATATACCCCAATCAAAGTTATCTAGCAAAAGCTATGATAGTTTTATGAAAACTGTGTTATGCTATTTTTTGCGAAAAACTATTTTTGTGAATTCAGTGGACACAGTAGAGAAAAAGATTGTGGATACTATACACGGTAGTGCTCTTGTAGACATGGTTCAACAAGATAGTATATACAGCTTGATATATTGGTGCTCTTGTGGATTCGGTACTGAACAGAATACTTTTGAGCCATATTTGAGCCCTCAAAAGATTTCTTTTGCTTCTGAGACAGCTAATACAATCTCTTCGTATTCAAAAAAATTTCACATGGACATCTTACACGTTTCAATTGTAATTTTGTAGATAAAGTTATGACAGTTATGCGAAAACTATTAGATGTTGTTTCATCTGAAAATCTGCTTCCACGAATAATCTAGACATGGTGATGGATACAGTTAGATGCGATGACACAGAACTTTCGTGCACCATAAAACAACGTGTATCCTAGAACACTGTGTGCACTAATATTTTGATATGTTTGAGCAAAAAGTCGATGTAATCATGAAAATAACACTAAATAATACAAAATATTATCATTATACATTATTCTTATGTTAAATAATAAATAAAATGGTTACCACATATTAAATATATTTCATTCACTAATGTTACGTATAATTACTAAAACTTGTAAGAAGGACTTGTTTATTTCGAAGTACCACATCATTCACAACTTGATCAATATGCTCGAATAACATTATTTACAACTCATATTCCAAATATATGGATTACAATTAGTAATAACAGGCTCGATTTGATCGTAAAATCAACAATTACATGAAATAATCGAGAAGAAATTGTTGTTTTTCTACAAGACACTGATGGACACGAAAATTCCGTGTATCCTAGAGCATTGTGTACACTAATCAAAACACTAATATTTCGATATATTGAAGCATAAAGTTGATGTAATTGTGAATATAACACCAAATAATGCAAATATTATCAGTATGCATCATTTTTATGTTAAATAATAGATAAATTGGTTATTACATATTAAATATGTTCAAATTACTAATATTACGTAGAATTACTATTACTTGTAAAAATGACTCGCTTGTTTCGAAGTACCACTTCTTCAAAGTACCATATCATTCACAACTTTGATTGATATGCTCGAATAATATTAATTACAATTCATATTAAAAAAAAATACATTGACTATAATTAGTAATAAAGACTCGATTTGATCGTAAAATCAACAATTACATGGAATAATCGAGAAGCAATTATTATTTTTCTTCAGAACACGGACATACATGGTTGGACACGACGACACGAAAATTTGTGTACTTTAAAACACTGTGTTTGCTAATGAAAACACTAATTTATGCGTTATTTTATGTTAAATAATAAATAAACTAATTGCTACAAGTTAGATATGCTCCAATCACTAATACTATGTAGAATTATTAATACTTGTAATAAGGATTCACTTCTTTCAAATTACCACATCATTCACAACTTTGATCGGTATGCTCGAATAACATTAATTATAACTCATATTCTAAATATATGGATTATAATTTAGTAATAAAAGGCTCGATTTGATCGTAAAATCAATAATTACATGAAATAATTGAGAATTGTCCGTCGGCATGGAGAGGCGGCTTCACCAGTGGATACAAGAGTACCCATCCAACTATAATCATAGAAGCGGTGGCTGACAAAGGATTATGATTTGGCATGCATTCTTTGGCGTGGCTGGCTCAAACAACGACATCAATGTTTTGAATCAGTCGCCAGTCTTCAACGATGTGTGTGTTGGTCGGACACCGGCTGTCGAATTCACAGCCAATGGATGAACATACAACATGAGATACTACTTGGCCGATTGCATATATCCAAAGTGGCCGGTGTTCGTAAAAACGATTACGTGTCTCACAGACCCGAAGAGAGCATTGTTTGCTCAAAGGCAGGAAGCGGCAAGAAAGGATGTTGAGCGAGCTTTCGGTGTACTCCAAGCATGTTGGGTCATAGTGAAATGTGCGGCGCGTATGTGGCAACAATCATGTATCACCGACATTATTTATGCATGTATTATCATGCATAACATAATAATCGAGGATGAAGGACTAAGCGGCTAATTGGGGTGACGATGAAACCGGGTCTAGCTCGGGAGTGGCCACCGAGAATCCATCTCAAGGTGCACCGCTTGAATTTCGAGATTATTTGAGTCGGCGTGCTTTTGTTCGCGAATAACGAACATACGTCCGACTCCAACAAGATCTCATCGAAGAAATTTGACCACGCTCCAACTGAATTGAAGCAAGATCTCATCTACGTAATATTTAGGAATTTTAATTATGTCATTTTAGAATTTTAAATAATGTAATTTAGGATAAAAATTATGTAATTTCAAATTTTAATTAAATACTTTTCGAATTTGTTGTCTTTATTTTACAATTAAGTTAATTAAAATAATTAAATAAAATTAAAGAATTAAAAAAATGATAAAATGATTAAAAAAAATGGGTTGTGGCTTATTTGTGACTGAATTATTTGAGACTCTGATAATGGTATTATGGCTGAAAAGTTAAATGATGATGTGGAAGCTGATAATTGAATTGTATCTAATTTTTTTAAAATTGAGATAAAAATGTCCTACAACATCTTTGTGAATACCAAAATTATATTATAATAGAACTATTTGGACATGAAGAGTCCAAGTAAATATTTGTAATTCCTGTTCTGGCATTTACAGATGCTTCGATCAATGCCAATTAAATTTTCTGTTTTAACCCTGACATCCATTTGTACTTTCTTCGAACCAACTCATTTACTGTTTAATTCACTCAAGAAAAAGCCAAAAATTTGTTGGAAGAAATACAAGGGCGTTTCTTATTGTTACTTTTTAAAACCTAATTACAGTTGTCGTTTACTCTCAATAATTATTTCCAATAAATATGAGATATATATGTGTGTGTATCTATATAATTCCATATGATTGTAATGGCGGTGCCTGTATTTTGATCAAACAGAATTTAATATGACACGTTATATGATTTTTGTGATTATTTTTTTAAAAATAGTTCAAGTGTTTATGCATAATATATCTATATGAGTGATTAATATGATTTTGTGTAAATTTTTACTTGCAAATTTCACATATTATGCATTTCATACGTAATAATACCTCGGGAATTATAATATTTTATTTATTTCGAATGGTAATACTAGCGCCATCACGATTTGTACCAGATTTTGAAATTTAATTGTGATTTGGATTATGATTTTTTTTTCTACTCTTTAAACAAAAAATAGTCATAGCTAGGTTGTTGATTAATAATAATTGAAGAATTAATTCTTGTTCTACTAATAAATAACTGCATATCTTGTTTGGTTTATTTTTCTAGTGTAGCCTGCAGCAGTAGTTATTGGTTTTAAATAATTTGCTGTGTTTGTGTCATTGATTACGAAAATGAAAGGTGGAATGGAACTGTATTGCACAACCAATTGAGACCTTTAGGCATTCACTTTATAATCATGGGGAAGAGACCCCCCACATTATGGCAAATACATTTAATACTTGTTCATCATCATTCCATGACTTTGTATTCTTCTTCAATAATTAAAATAATATCAACTTCAAATCCACCATTAAAGAGGAATGTGTTAAAAATTGGCAATTGGTTGGTGCATCATGCATGATTGATTATTTGTCACCCAAATCTCAATGATACTATCAATATTTCTTGTTTAATTACTTTGCTATCCACTTATATATTTGGTTGGATTACAGTGTGAATTTACATTTTCACTTATATTTCATGGTGTATGCTTGTCATAGTTATATGTATTTTTGTCTGCACATATCATACCATGTTAGTGCCCTGATTTTCATACTATATGTACCTTTTCTATTCTTCAAGTAAAATATAGTAACTTACACTAGATCCCACGTGCAGAAGTTCACACTTGAATCAATCTTGTATTCTATAGAATATTCATCTTATAGGAAAATGTGTAATTTTCAATAATTTTCTTCATCTAATTAGGGTTGATTATATAGTACAAGGTCGCTAAACTCATGGTCCTAAGAGAATAACCTTAGGAATAATTCAACCAAAATTTTATACGCCAAGATTTTTATATATATTTATTCTTAATTTTATGGTCGATATAATTTCACAATTATGAATCATCATTTCCATAGGAATCAGTAATGTCCTTATCGTCATTCATTCTATCCCCTAGGTATTAGTCGTATTCATTATTTTCATAAATACTTTTTTTATATCTATTTTTTGATAAAAATAATCTTGTTTACTTATTATTTTGATAAATTGTTGTTGATTTAATTTCGAATAATTTCTTACTTTGAATTTCTAATTATTTTTATATGATTATTGTGAAATTTGAATACATAAAAATTATTTTAAGGCTAAATTGAAGGATGAGAAAATTAATCCATACATTTCATTCCTCATTACCAACCATGAATACCAAAACCTCCATCTTAAAGTAAAATACAGAACTCGTAATAGATATACCATGAAACTCCAAATTAAATCTTATGTCATATAGAATAGTATATTTTATTACAGGGATGCTCAATTCTCAGTGATCGGCTTGAACTTGAGGATGATTACAAAACCAGGTTGCCCCAACCATGGATACCTCACATTTAAAGTAGATATTTTTTGGAAAGGAAGTAGATGAATTTTACTAAGAGTAAGATTCAAGAATTGTGGTTATGAAATTTGTAATTGATTGTGTAATATATAGAAATAAAATAATTTGTGTGGGGGAAGTGAAATGATTGAGGTGATCACAAACAAAATATTTGAAGAATCTTGACAGCCTTAATTAGTCTCAATCGTGCTACAGCCTCACTTGTCCTACCTCTGTATATCATCCCCGTCAAGTCTCTCCGATGCCAATTATCAATTATGTATGTATCTATATTTTCATTTAGCTTCATACACATCCACAGTTATTTTCATTTATGTAAAAGGGATAATTTGCTAAATTAAAGATAATACATAAATCTGGGCAGCCTTTCGCTTTTGCATGCACTAGTTTTTTCGACTTACGACATCCGTAAATACTATTTACCGTGTTGTCTCTCAATTCGATTGGTTAACTCACAATTTCTTCTTCGTAGCAAACTTTTATGCGGCGGTCCGTACTGCGCGCAGCCGCAATTAAGTATTAATCATTATTTTCATATTAATAAATCAATAACTGATTTATTATTTTGTAAATAGAGTTTATTGATTCACTATTATTAATTACTAATTTCTAATTACGAATTATTAATCACCAATTATGATTTACTAATTTCAATTAATAGATATTTTATCACGACAATAATTTTATTTAAGAGCTGAGGTGAATAATGCATCATGCATCTGGATGCATGAGAGTGTACCTCATATTATTATATAACAATGCATAAACAAGATATTAAATTATTATAAAGAGTACTGCATAAAACAGTTCATGTCGACAACTCATTTATGTGTAATATATCAACCATTTGAAATATTTCCAGACGCATGAGAGTGTGGATCATATGAATTGTATCAATTATTTAAATTTTGTTCTCAGTTAATAGGTAATAATTGAATTATAAATTTCTTTGTCTACAATTCATTTACGTGAGAACAATCATAAGTGTTTATTTGTTTTGTAAATACCCTTTAACTCTTGTATTCTATAAAGTTGTTAATATTTTAAATGAAAATTAGATTTTATTTATATTTTAAATAATTTATAACCGAGTTCATTCAAAGACATCATATGATACGACCTCTTGTCTGTAACAAAAAGATCTAACATTCAAATTCTATCATTTTCTCACCCCAAGTAATAATTAATGTATTCTATAAAGTTATCTATTTTAAATAAAAAAAAGTTGATTATAAGAAATCTCTAACAAATAATTTATAATTGTATTTTTCATTTGGACAATTTAAAGCATATAAAGTTAGATGTTGCTAACAATCCTACACTTGATAAAAATTGTCATTTTTTAATTTTCTAACGACAACGTCTCTGTCTTTTTAGGAATATTTAAGCAGTGAATGTCTTTTATATAAATAGAAAGATTTTGGGATCAAATTTCACTGCTTTCCTTCCCTTAAATATAAACATAGAAAATAAAAATGAAAACATGTCTCTATATTAATACAATAATGATATATGGTCATAACTTGGTCAGCCATAATGGAGATATTTTAGTAATTTATTGAATAAAATAATAAATTTGTGTTAGTGATCTCAACCAATTTACGTAGATAACCTTCTGAGCTATTTTTTATTCGTTCAATAAATATAATAAATTATTGTATTTGGATTTTGGATATTGGATATTAATCCTTATTGGGTTTTGCCATTCTCATTGGTTACGCCATTTTTCTCCTTCTTCTTTTAGTCTCTATTCTATTTCTTCTCATTCACCTATACATTAGATGTCATTCTCATTCTTCTCTTCTTCACCAATAAACAGACATCATTCTCGGCCATTCTCCTTGTTCCTTTTAGGATGATAATTTCTTAATCTTTTGCAAAACAAAACATTATGAAATTAAAATCTAGAAGAATCAACACAAAGAAGTTTGACATAGAGTTCAAAGGATTACGAACGAGTGTATTCTCTAGTTGGGATAAGCACGCACCGTTAGTCATCGGTTCTAGCAGAAGCGTGTATGAAACAAAAGAGGAAATGATAGATGCCTACGAAAAATATATGGAACCAATACAATATATAAAATCAGATACCTTCCCTAAAGCCATTAATTATGATTTTAGTTGTTGTGTAGGATGAAAAATGTTTAGGGAAATGATGATACTCTCAAAGGAAAATGCTCAACGCGAACAAGCTTGTATTTTTTTCTTCTCATTACTGTTTTTTGAGTGATATTGTTTTTTCAGTTTTATTTAATTGAATTTGTGTGAGGTTGTACTTGTTTTAGTTATGAAAAAATTGAAGTTGTTATGGGCAAATTTTATGTAATATGTTGCAATTTCATCAATTGAAATAGAGGAATTTAAATGAATATGGCTTCTTAATTCGACACCTTATTCTTGTATGTTAACATTAGTTTGTTTTTGTATTGTTTAATTGTTGAGGTATTTCATTGAACAATTTGTGTGTGTGCCTACAATATTTTGACAAACAAAATTCAAAGTTACATGATGAATTCGATTTAGTCTGCATTTAAATTTTCATTGTATTAAATCATGTTATCTACATTTCAAATTCATAGTCAGTATGAGTGAGTGAAGGTGAGACGTGTGGCGCAATTGAAATTAAACTAGAAACCATACACCTTACAAAACTAAATCGATAAACTTGAAATTTTCGCCGGACTAATTTACGTAACCCTTCATCATCCAACCTTTAAACCTAAACCCAAAACCCTAAGCCCATTACAGAATTAATTCGAGTTAATTTGCATTGTAAAATTTCATCGTATTTAATTATGTAATCTAACTTCCAATGGCCTTCGTCTTGTTTTATTGCGTTAATACGGACAGGACAACTCATTCTCTTGGTAGACTTTTTAGCAGTTGGCTTTTTGCCCATCTCACATGTGATCATGAGATACTTGTCTTCTTTTATGTTTCTATTTGATACATTAAAACCTTTATGCTTTGCATACTTTTGATATATTGCAAAGAGAATTTTCTTAGTTTTAAATTTACTCCAGATCGAGGACCACTTTGCAACATGTCATGTTTCGCTTCGACATCAATCTTGTGCAGTTCTTCAACTTCAACTAAACTTTGTTCGTCCATCTACTCCTTTTGATTTTGCTATTCTAATTTATGTGAATCTTCTCGGTCTTGCTCCAATGATTCATTCAAACCTTTGTTCTCTGGATTACTTTCAGTCTCAGAATACTTGTCAAATAAATCAACCATTTGTGCTCTTCTACTAGACTCTGTTATTCTAAGATAAATTATGTTGTAACACTAGGCCGTGGGGCAGTCGATTGATGCTGGTTCTCGGCCGAGGTCAAACACAATGAGAGATATGAGGAAGAAACAATGTCACCGAAGAAAGGTACGTATAAGAGATTTTGGGAGACGAGTGTCAGTTTTTTAAGTATTAATTCAGCTTTACATGCAAATAAATTCATGATGACATTTTAAAACAATAATATATTAACTTAGTGGAAATGCAATTGAAAAATTGTTAGGCTTTAAGTTCTTAGGTGTTGCATTTGTTGCAAACAACAATATTTTATTTCTTAAAAATGTATAAGTGTCAATTCTATCTAACTTACAATTTTATTTGTAAAATTATTTATGGTCATCCATAATATGACTAAATAGCATCACCTATATTAATAATAGTGATACTAAATTCTCATAGAATCAACATATCAAATTTGAATGCGATTCATTATTTATCGATCTTAACTTGATATTATTACTCTGGCCATCCGCACCAGCGTGCTCAATGCCCCGAGCACGCTGGTGCGGGCTATTGAGCATGTAGCCCGTGCATGAGGAAGCGTACTTAAGCATGTTCTGATCCCGTCATCTGTTGCCAAATAGCCAACGACTATTTACTTTTTGCAACAGCCGAATTTTGTTATTTTATTTTTATTTTTTCTAATTTTTCATCTATAAATTTTCACATTCCCACTTCATTCTTCACACCTCTTCATCTCATTATCTATCTTCTTCTTTCAAGTTTTCTCTTAAAGTTACCATAGTGGATTCTAAAAATTACAACTATGATTAAAACCTCCCCTATGAAACCCAACTCAATAATTATCTTAGGTTTATAGGGGTCAATTCAAACAGCCTCGATTTCGACCATCAAAATCCACCATTTTTTCCAATTCCTCATACTTTGCGAACAAATGCCCTCGTCGGTACAGTTCCAACTCAATCGTCACATACATCGTCTCCCCCAGGTATCTCAGTCCTCCAACTCTCCGACAAAGTAGAGGGCGTAGTCAATCCGCACACACCGTATACTTAGCCGACAAAACTCGGATGGTCTTCAAGTGCTACGTCAACATTAGCGATAACCCCGTCGTTGTAAACTCCCAGAAATCTAAGACTTTATGTGAGAAAATAGTCTATATATACAACGAAGTGCATCCTAAAGGCGCAATTGAGCGCACTACTCGTATGCTTTGAGCCCACTTCGTGAGGGTGAGCTCAAAAATCACAAAATTTTGCGCTCTCTACAACCACTTGGAGTCGCAACGAAAAAGCGGCTAGATTGAGGTAGATTTTGTGAAGGAGGCACATAACATGTATCAAGAAAAAAACTTTCGGCCTTTCAAGTAACTCAAGACTTGGGAGATGGTGCGCTATTGTGAGAAGTGGTCGGGCAGCGGGAGATTGACCCACGAAAGATCGAAGAGATCGATGAGCACCTCTAACAGACAATACGCAGCAAGTGAAGGCGAGACTGGCGTGGCGCTAAGTAGATGCTATCCAATGGGCCGTCGCAAGTCCAAGGGGAAGGCGGCAGCCACATCTTCTGGTGCGGAGAAAAATGAGATGTGGAAAATGATAGAGCAAATACGAAAAACCTGTGAGGCCAGGCTAATGGCAATGTACTACAATGCCATTTGCGGAGACTTGTCCGAAATGGACAAGGAAGTAATGGAGAAGCACCGCCAGTTTGTGGTTATGCTCGAGGCGAAATTAGGTCTATCTTAGTCAGTTTTTTTTTTCAATTATGTAGTTTTTTTAATTTCAATTATGTAATATGTTTATTTTAATTATATACTTTTTTCAAGTATATATTTTATTTATTTAAATTATGTAATTTTAATTTTTCAATAAATTTAGTAATTTTTTGTTTATTTGTAAATGATTTTAATTAAATATATAATTATGAAAAAATAAAAAGAAAAGATGATTAACGAATGTGCAGATAGAAAGTAAACACGTAAGTTTTCAAAGAAATAATGGTGAAGAAATTGTCACGACTTTCCATTCGAAATTGAATTTTATTTGGGCATTAGAGAGAGAGTGAGAGAAGTCAAATCAGGCGTGCATGGGAACAAATTAAGAGACGAAAATGGAGGCAGTAGAGAATTACAGTACGCTTCATTTTTTATCCTATTCAGCATTCCCAATTGAGATTGATTTGACAACTTACAGTAAAACCCACAGATTCACACTCACGTGTTGTTCTCTCAATTTTCTTTTTCAAGTGCGTTACGTTCTGTCAGCTTACCCCATTTCCATTTTCCAATATTTAACAAACCTTTTGTTTTTACCTTTCGTAATTTGGTTTATTACATTTTCCTAATTTTAATTACAACTTCGAATTTAACATTTTTGTATTTAATACATATATACTTATTTTATTTCCAAATCAAAACGATGTCATCCTTTTAAATATTAATAACGTAGTTATTTATAATTTATAATTTATAATTTAAAATTTGAAAATTTATAAAAATAGCTTCAATCTGACGTGGACTACTGCAGTTCAAAGTGGATTTACGCCCAATAAATATGAAAATATGTGAATTCTATATTTTGGGGACAATACTACGTTGTGGCAAAGTATTGTATGTTGGTGGCTCTGTCACTTCAACTTTGATTTATTGGTGATTTCATGGATCAAGCATTACGAAACTATATAATGATAAATAAATAAAAAGAGAATGAAAAACGATTTTCTCAAAATTTAGACTATAAATTCACCAAAATGGCAAATTTCAAGCCATAAAACATAATTGTCCAAGGAAATAATTTCCACATATTTTTTTATTTGACCAAAATCCACCTTAGACTTGGGCAGTCCACGTCAGCTTACCATGGCCTGAAATTTTCTCTATGGCCAAAATGAACCATGCACCAAAGTTTAGACTGTTTTTGTAAATTTTTATGTGCAATCTATAAAGAAACTACATAGTCTAATTTCATACTATATAAATATTGAGTAGAATCATCATATGTTTCAACTTTGTCATTGTCTTGCGATCAAGCTACTTAAATCATATTTACATATTGCGATTGGGAATCATTCATTTCCTTTATTTTCTTTTTCCTTCACACAAAAAAAATCACCACAGATAACTTGTAAATAATCTTGGGAGATGCTACATTACTGAAATAGATGAATCAATAATGACCATAATTTATTCGTAGAGAGAAATAAATGAAGTAGTTGGCACTTTAATTCTTTCATATTCTCTCCATTTTTCAAAAAGTAGTACAAATCTTGATGTGATATAAATAAATTAAGTAATATGTTTTATGAATAAAGAAATAACTCAAAAATTTAATATTTTAATATTATTTAATATAGATAGTGGTGAATAATATTTGGTATTTTATAAATAGGAGTGCAAATAAAGAAATATAAAAATCATGTATCTGAAATAAGAATGTTAAGAAATGTTTATCATTTTATGATATATTTTAAAATCGCAAAATGGGCCCTATTTTTTAGGAGGCAAGTAGTATAAGCAAACTGCAATGAGTCCCATCACGAGTAAAACTAGCAAAAATGTGAATCTTACCACTTTTATCCTATGTAATTAAAATAGAAGTAGTCTGCAAGGTAATTATTGTCAAATAATTTTTACCTAACCTTAATTATGAAAGCTTAATTTTCTCCTCGCGGCGTAATTATGTCTGTACCTCTCTCTCTCTTTCTCTATCTCTCTAACATGTGTAGTGCAGTACAACAATTAAGACGGGAGAGAGAGAGAGAGTAGAGGTGGCACGTGATTGGGTGGACAGGGCTTGGGGCGATTTGGGTGGTGCAGACACACAGAATCAGAAGCAGTAAATGCAAAGTCAGAAGTCATCGTGATGTGAGTACCGAGGTTTTTAACTATAATCCATAACTCTTTTCGACTCAATTAATAATTTCATGATTCCTCATAATTCATAATGATTTATGCTAAATAGCTATATTATAACTATTTATACATAATTAAAAATAATTAAAATTGATTCAGCTAATAAAATTAAATTTATAATCTCTCTTTAAAATTAGTGAAAAATGACTATTATATAAATAAATATTAATGTATTATTATTTTTTTAAATACATTAACTATTATTATTTTGTATGGATGGCCACAATGTGACCGCTCAACTTTATTGTGTCATAATTCATAATTCATAATTTATAATTCATAATCCATAATCAATAATCCATAATTCCTCCCATTTCAAATTCTCATAATTCCATTTACTATTTATTTTGTCTATTTTGTTGTATTAATAGAATTCGGTCCACTTTATGTTGTCAGACTCACTCAGGCCACCATTCTGGATTCTTCCCCTCTTCTCTGGATTACAACGGATAATCGTATTGGAATTTTTTCTATTTATTCTTCTTAAGGAACACTGTTATCTTGTAATCCTCAATATGCTTATATATGTACTCTCACTAATAGTAATGTTATAAGAACGATTTGTTATTTATAGTTACGCATATTACTGAATTTATAATACTATCATTTTCATATTACTTACTTTTATTTTTAGAGTGATAATGATCAATTTATTGTATTTTCTCAACTCAATTGTTAGATAATTTCACAAATATACACGTAAAAAAATGTCACATACAAACTCTAGCATTTGAAACGTGATTTTTCAAAAATAATGGTTATAGTTTTTTCAATTATGATTAAGGAATTAACATATTACATGGAAGAGATCAAATTTAATTTTTTTTCTACCCTTCAATTAGAAATTAATTCGTATTATTATTCTTTATATAATCTATGATATAAAAATTAAATATGACTTAATTAACATATAAAAAGCAATATCATAATATTTTATTATACAGAGAAGCATTTTCTTAAATGAGCCTGCAGTGTATACAATTAATATTACTTCCTATCATAACATTTGCAAGTCCATTTCAATCAGTAATATTTATCAATTTTATTATTATAGATGTATCAATATAATTATTGAAATTAATGGCAGATGTAGGTGGGGTCGGGCGGGGTCAACCAACCCCATCGTCGGCCCACGATTATCAGAAAATTTCATAAATTCGGTTTTTCGAGCTACTATCGACCCCACATGTGCAGAATCGCCCAAAATTAGATATATTATGAGGAAATTTTGGCGGCGGAACAATGAAAGATATGCGAGTACTACTGTGGAAGAAAAAACTAATAAGGAGAAATATGAAGAAACTACACGTCGACCCCACGATAAACGTTTCCTGGATCTGTTTTGAAATTATATAGAGACTTTTGAAACTCAAGTTTGAGAGGTTTTGAAATTCAGAGTCTGGATTGTTTGCTCATATGTCAATTATTGTTGTGAGATGTTTGTTTCTTCATTCAGTAAACTTTTGGCTCAATTGCTTAATAACTTTAACACTCAAATAACAAAAGTGAGTATATGGTCAGAAAACTCAAGCCATGAGCTTCAAAGAGTTTCTATATGGTTCCAAGAGTAAAATCAATACACATTGCAAATATCAAGATAAAATTGGTAAGGTTTAAATATTGAATCAAAAAAGCGTCCAAGATTGTGATAGAAAGTTATATTAACTCTAGCTAGTATATATAAATAAGCATGATTATTGACAGACGATGAAGCATAGTTTAATTAATTCAAAAACTAAAAAATGTAATATATGCTAAGAAAAATGACATAGAACCTTAATAATATGTTTAGAAGGAGTCTTTATAGATGGAGAAAGAGGTTGAATCAAAACGTGGAAACAAAAACTACCAAAAAACAAGAAGATAAATGAGAAAAAATTCAGAAAAAATGCCACATATCCTGCTATGCGACCTATGCAGAGACCATTTGCAGCACACCTTGGTGGGGACACGCTGCTGATGGCATTGAATTGGCTCCTGGTCTGGGCGTCCGTGGCGTGTGCATGTTTCGGCCTAGTGGCCCGCAATCGAGGTCTTGTTTGCATGGCTCATGCACAACTTGTTCGTGTTACTCGTTCTTCATCATTTGAGCTCCGACTCGCACACAATGTTTGCCTACAGACTTCTATTGTGTTGTACTTTGATCTCATCAAACACAATTTCCTCGATTTTGGTCATATTTTATAGAAATTTCAACAAAAAATGCAAACGTGTTGAATATTGAGATCTGTTTTACAGAGATAAGCACTTGCCGGAAAGTTACACAGAAACAAAATGAAGGAAAAGTAAACGTGAAACTGAATTACAAAAAAAAACTAAAAAACCGTAAGCCGAGTCGAGTAGTCCTCTTTCCGCAAGACGAGATACGCCCCGGTAGTGCTCTCGGATTGGCGTGTTCGTCCCCAAAGATAAAACGGC
>JAYDZE010405355.1:0-16853 GCA_034509125.1 Monilaria moniliformis | reverse complement strand
ATAAGAAATGAGTTGTGGCTGATTTTGGGGCTGAAATTTTGGGGCTGGGTTAATGGTGTTGTGGCTGAAAAGTAAAATGCTGATGTGGTGCCTGAAAATTGAGTTGTGGCTGGATTTTTTTGTGGCTGGGTTAAGGATGCTCTTAGAACATTCGCAATGCAACCGTGATTCTTAATATTTCTTTTGTTTTAGTTTTAAATTTTAGTTTTTTTTTAATTAAGTAATTTTGGAATTTTAAATTTATAATTTTTGATATTTAATTATATAATTTTTGATATTTTAATTTTGCAATTTTAGGAATTTTAATTAAGTAATTTTCTTATTTTTCATTATTTTTCATTTTACAAATTGCAATTTCAACAAATATATCAAATTTGAGAATAATAAAAAATGATGAATTAAAAAAATTGAGTTGTGACTGAAATTTTGTGGCTAAATTATTTGTATTGTGGCTGAAAATTGATATGTTGGACAACTTAAAAATTGAGTTGTGCTGAAAATTTGGGTTTGGGTTGTGGCTTGGCGCGCCCATTCGAAGCACTGAGTGAGGGGAAGGTCGTCATTGCAATCCCAGCTTCCGAACGCCAGCACGTGGCTCCTCTATTACCCTCCTGCAATCACAATACCGTCACATTTATGGAGAACAATCAAATTTGGAATAGAAAACAAAGAAATAAAAAAAAGTGGTCTAGTTACCTCTGTGGAAGTCGGTTGGTGGTTTATAGAGAAGGGATTTAGGATATGCCGATATGGAGAAGTAGCGAGTGAGTACTGTTGAAATGGCTAATCGGCCTAAAATGGTCGTCCTAGCTCACCGTCCAATCGCAGGGGAAAAACCCCTTAAATTCTGCAGCCACCGCCGCCGCCGCCGCTAATTGATGATTCCTCCGCCACGAAAAAATCAATAATATTGAAGATAATGATTTTAAAACAAATTAATCAAAGATAATTCATTTTTTATTACTATTTATTACTTATTACTTTTTAATGGCAAGTTTGAAATTCACGTGGATTTCCGGCTGCCATGTAGGCAAAACGCGCTTGAATCCGATTTTGAAAACATTATGTGAGCTTATTTAAAAAGTTATATACCAATTTGTAATTATACTTAGATTGAGATACAGACATAAAAATACGCATAAATTAAGATAATAAGTGATATTTACCCCATAATTAATACTCTTATTCGTCTTGGTATCTGGAGAATAGACAAAGCATGTCACAGCTGAGTCAACATCTAAAATGCGATTATATGGACTCTTTATATTTAATCTGATAATCGGATTAGTATTATGTCTAACATATTAATCAAAAGCATCGCTATATTGTTGTCGTAGTAAACGATCCAAAGACTTGCACTATATGAATCTACAAAATCCAATCAACTTGTTTGCAATTTCAATTGATAAACAATTAAATACCTCTTGTATTTATATATGTGAAAGTATTGCTAGGTAGTACTCAATATGTTCCCCAATAGTATGTAGCATTGAACATGTACATGTTTTAATAAATTGAATGATAGATGTGTCTTGAGTACATAATAGTATTTTCAAGGGTTCCATTAATGTAAAAAAATGTGTCGTTTTTTGGTAAATAAAAGTGCTTATAAAGTTGAAATATAAAGTAGAGCATGAAGTCATATTGTAAAAAACTGTGTTGTTTTTTGGCGAGCTTTTGCCGCGTATTCCGTTATTTTTGCATGCATTAGTCCATTTGTTTTGCATCGTTATACCTCTTGTTTTGGAAAATTCATAATAAAATTGTATATCATTAGTGTTGCAGGGTGTTGAGTAAGAAATAATCTGAAAAACAATTGAAGGCGCTTAGCCGGCGCCCATCGCCTGTCACCGAAGCCCCCTACGCATGATGTCAAGCACGGCACGACCCATCGCTCAGCCTGTAGTGCCCCGCAATACCCAGCACAAGGCATGCTAAGAACCAATCTGTAAGGCATTCGCCAAACATCATAGGCCTTAGGCGCTACCAGGCAGCCGCCTGTACTAGGTCTCCGCTCAAGTACCTCACCCCCACACTGCAGCCTGCTCTCGCCTAATTTGGGCAGCCGCCAGGCCAGCTTTGCTCTCGCACATTGTCTTGCCCTTTCATGAATAAGTGATCGCCATGTATGGCCACCATCTTCCCATCTTCTCTCAAATAGGCTGCGGCCAAGACCTGATCCTAGTCCAGGCTACCACCCCCCGTCCCCTCTCAAGTAGGCCGCGACCCAAACTAAACATTTTCTCTCTCAGGCATGCTCCGGCCCATTCTAGGCCGCGACCTAGAGTTGTTATATAACTCCTTTCTAGGCGTGTCTTTAAAAGGGGACGACGCCCATATTTTGAGGATACACTCGACTCATTCTTCAACAGCGATAGAACAACCCTAATTAGAGTGTTTAGAAATTTATTGCGTGCAATACGAATAAGAGTATCCCTTTCTGAAAGTACGACTTTAGCTAACTTATCATGCTAAGATTGATGTCGTAAATGTGAATGACTTCGATGTTTTTCAAGACAAACAATATTGTTAGAGGATGAAAGAGAAATATATTAAAAACACAAATTATAATTGAAATTTGAACTCAAAGTTTTGAATCTTTCTATCCCTATGAAATTTTATTCGTAAAGAGACATCTCGGCCACAAACAAAATAAAGACAAATCTTCACCAATTTCTGTCAATATTATCAAGCAAGATCCACATCACTCTCTCACCTTAAAACTCCATATGTCCCATAACTTTGTTTTTGTTTTGTTTTTTGTTTTTTTGTTTTTTTCTAGTTTGTCGTATCTCTCAAATTAGTGCATACTCATTTATTTGCCATTTTTGACACAATTTTATTATTTTATACATGTTTTTTCTGCATATTTATAACTTTACCACACATGATTCACCAATTCTACATTTACAATTAGGAATGTAAATCGGGCCAGCCCATCGGGTTTCGGGATGCCCTACTAGGTTTACGGTCTAATCAGACTGGAATATTATCGGTTTAAAAATTTACAACCCTAACCCTAAACATTTGGATTTTAGGCTAGCCCATTGGGCTAATCAAACTAAAAGCTAACGATAAAAATTAACATGTGTATTTTTTTATTCTTAAGGATCTTAAATTTATAATATATAAACATATACAAAAATTAAAGATATAAATAATATGATAAATATAAGATTCAAAGTTCTAAGTATTTCAGAAAAAGTCCAAGATTACATAATATAATATTAACATAAATTTTTCAACAATAATTTGGCATCTAGAGTCAAAGTGTCTCATAAATGAATCTAAAATATAAACACTTAAATAACATTCTTCTTCTACATTGATAATCATTAGAGCTTCAACTTGATCAGTCACTTCAAGCTCATAGTCTTCAAACTCTTTACCATCTATTAAAAAACTATTATATTAAAATAAAATATAATTTGATAATTTAGAACTTTATATCAAAAATAAAATCTTACCATCAAAATATCCATGCAACCAATTATGTGTGCAAATAAGAGCTTGCACTTTTTCGGGAATGAGTATATTTCTGTATTTGTTCAAAACGTATGCTCAAATAGTAAATGAAGATTATGATGCTACCATTGTTATAAAAAAAAATTGATACTGGAAAAGAATGGTATTTGATAAATCTTTAGTTGTTGAATCATTTAACATATGTGAAGAGGTTTTGATGAATCTTGACATGTTGTAAAACTTAGTTTAAGATTTGTAAAATTCAAATGAAATATAAACACATTTTGACAAATTTCAAAGCATGTTTTAGAATTTAAAATATTTCTTTAAGTGAACTTGAATTTTCAAACTCGTTTATCTAATATTATATTATATGAGTAAAAAACTGATACATATGTACATTAGATATAAATTGAAGAATTAATACTATTTTGTTTTTGTGAATTTATTCACTTTCTCAAAATTATTATTGAAATGTCGAACCAGTTGCCAAATAAGCCAGAAGAATAGACAATAGTTGCACCTAGGCCTAGTTCATCGGGCTGACCTATTGGATTTCGAGTCAACCCTACTAGGTTGCGGGCTAATCGGAGTAGAATTTTATCGGATTAGAAATTACTAATACTAGCCCTCTAAATTTAGCAGGCTATCTGGGTCAGCCCACTAGTTTCGGGCCGAATTAACATCCCTACTCACAACATACTTTATCTAATAAAGTGAGACGCATTCCCTAAAAAATGTTCTCATTCTATTTTAGGAAACTCTTCACCACTAATCCATTTATGTTTCATATTTAATATATCAACTTATATACATTAAAATTAAACATAACTCACAATTTAATCTATACATTTATCTAATATTTATAATAAAATATACTATCCTTAAAATAAATGTATGCATTTTTTTATTTATCTATATACTTACTTAACATATACCAAAATCTATACTGGAAAATTATAAAAACACTTATTATGGACATATTTATTATGGAAACACTAGTGAAAAACAATGGGAGTATTTTATTGGAACTAAAGAGTATAAAAAACAGTAATCACCCACTCTCTATCAAATCTCAATATTCAAGATCCATATCACTCTCTCTCCAAAAAAGTAAAAGTAATCACACTCTCACTTTTTTGTTTCTAACAATTTATGTGACAACATAGAAAACAACAAAATCTAATTGTGATTCAAGTTGTGCATGTACCTAAAAAGAAATTAATTAATTTTGTAGGGGTAGGGATAGGTAGACAGTAGAGATGCAGTGGCAGTCGAAGAAACAAACATAGTTATTTAAAACACCAGAAAAAGTGGGAGCTCTTCACATGATTCCAAAAATATAAGTAAGAAAATAATAGGTGTTCGTTTTGGGGATTTATGAAATGATTTATTAACTAAATCGTGTCGATTTGGGATTGCGATATATCTCCATTCTCAAATTTAGTTCTTAAATAAAAGTGATGGTGATTTAACCGGCAATATATTTTTATATTATTTAACAAATTATAATAATTCTAGGAATGAGCGAAATCAACAAAGGTTGAAAAATAATAATAATTCAAATTGGCCGTTTTCACTAATTGAACGGTACGTGATGCACATTTTAAACCACGTGTTTAATTGTGTATATTTAGAAATAGATTATATTATCATAATTTAAAAAAAACATAAGAATATTTTTATCTTAAATTGTAATAAATAATACCTAAATATAATTTACATAACTAATCAATCATATATATCAATAAATTTTCAAGAAATGCTCATTTTCATAAGTTTTAATTAACTATAAATCTATACAGTTAGTGTTAAATTTTAATTATTTTCCATATACTATTAAATTGCTGACCATTATATAGAATAATCAGAATTAGTCTTGTATTGGAAAGAACCAATTTGTTGAATTAAAATGTTTTGGGTCCACCATTTACTTAAGACTGAAAATCTAACTTTTGTTTATGAGGGAAACTGAAAATCTATTAAAGACATAGTAATTTAATAAATTTGTGCACCATGTAATGAAATCTCACTAGATGTTTTTTGTGCAATAACATAACATAATAACGGAATCAATATAATGTTTAGATTTGATCTTTTGAAGAAGAAAAGCAGAATAGCAACTCACGTGAAGTTTTTTACCAACGTTAACTTTTTTTTCTAAAAGAAGAAACAAACTCTTTATTTACAAGTGAAAAAATTGGATTAATAATATTTTATGTTCTAAAATTTCAACATTTTTTTATAAAATATTTTTATTTTAGTTTTCTATTAAAAAAATTCACACTTTCAACACTTTTTTTTTATAAAATTTCCCATTATGCATAATTAGGTGACAAAAATCTAAGGTGGATTTTTTCCCCCACATCAAATAAAAAGGAAAAAAGAAAAAACAAAATGAAAATTCCATATCAATAATACAACATAAATTTCATTTTAATACAATAAAAATAAGGAAAATAAAAAACCAGCCTTGAAGCTTGAAAGATTTTTTTATTTTATTTTTATATTAAAATATAATTTTGTTGTACTATTGGGATAGAATTGTTGTATTGTTGAGGGTGGCATTTATTTTTAATTTATTTTTAGGATAAAACAATGTCACTTATCCAAGTGATGTGGAAAAAAAATTACATCAGATTTTTCTCATTGAATTTTGAATAATGAGATATTTAGGAGAACCCTTAAAATTAGAGTGTTTGAACAAAAAACAAAAATTATAAAATATTTTAAAAAATGCTGAAAGTTGTGACACAGTAACTATTTACCCCCAAAAAATATTCACTTTTCTAATATTATACACTTGAAAAAGGATATATATGATTTAAAATCCCAAATTATACACATTTAAAAAATAGTGTTATTTAAATTTAAATCTGCTATGAATTCCATTTTCTTGTCCCCAAAATCTTGACGTGATTCATGAGTTGTCAGTGGGTAAAACTTATTTTTTATGTTTTAAATAACATGGCACAAAACGAAGTTGTTTTGTGCACTAAATAAAAATAAATAATAAAATTACATAGACACATTTGGCAAGCCCCACAGATGCTGAAATTCTGGGCGTTAGAAATGAACGCAGGACATTTTTTATACAAAACTAATTGTCTGGGATTTAAATATATATTTCTTATAGTTCTAGATATTCTTTTGATAAAATGACATACAATATAGAATTTAAAGTAATATTTATCTATGAAAAAATATTAATTATTAAAAGAAATGTTCGAATATTTATATTCTCAAATTAGTTTGATAAAGTTTGCCAATACGTATAGTTTGGATTTCGTACACTATACATAGTAATTTTAAAATCAATTCTGTCCAACAAATAAATATTCTTCATATTCAAACTTTGCGTCAAATATTCATTTGGAACGTAATGTTCATCTGTCGAATTTATTATTGCAATCTTTATGACAATGCTCAAAAGTAGAATGTTTATCAATTGCAGAAACAATCATTTTTTTTATTTAAAAACAGTCCAATATTTCAGACATTTCATAAGAAAATTACAAACCATAGAAAACCCTAAATAAATGTATATTTCCATTTTCATTCTTGGCAAAAAGAAAAGTGGTGAGGCTAGTGGATAGCATAGACATAGAGAGGTAGGTTGTATTGATGAAAGAAAGAAATGAATTGAGAAAAGATTTGTGATAGTGATTGATGGACAGAGAAAAGATGCTACAATAAAAGATCACAGCATTTCATCATCAAAGCTGACAATCCATCATTTATTTCTTTACTATTTTTATTGCAGTGATTCCCGTGACTCTCCACCTACGCATCATTTCATTATATTTTTGATTATCATCTCACCTTCCATTTTATATATATATATATTCTTTCCGTTCAAAAAAATAAAATAATACACACTTTAATGTAATATAAATTTAAATAGTGTATTTTATAAATAGATAAATAGTCTCATTTTATTATTTCCCTTATGTTAGTAAATGTAAATAATAATGGATTATGTTAGATTTTCTTCTTCTAAATAAGTAGGGAAAATAACAGTGTAATATAAGGAAAATGTGTCCAAACAGAAAAAATTAAAATAAAAACTGTGCATTATTTTATGCACTATTTTTTATGGAGACAATAGAGTAATATTTTAAGATTTTATTGATATACAAAGTTAATCTTTTGATCTTGTTCTAAATTAGATCTATCTTTTAAAATATTAATTTCAATATTTACTATTTTTTATTTTTCAAGAAATTTGTATCTAATGACCTTTTGAATGAGTATGAAGTTGAGATTTAAATTTTCATCTTACATTGAGATTCAAAATTAATTCAGGAATTTTGAAATTTAATTCGTACATATTGTCAAATTTTATCATCAAACATCTGAATAGAATTTGAACTGTGTGAATACTTGTATAAGCTCAACTAATACGAGAACAAAATTAACAATACTAGACGATATTCAAAATTCTTCAACCAATTATAAATTTAAATATCATATGAATATCTATATCTCAATTCCAAATTAGCACATAAAATAGTGAGAGATTAATTTTCTAAAAAATATAAGGGATGCAAAATTATTAAAATATTTTATGAAGTGGAATTTAATTAGCAATTAATGAACTGTATTATATATAAAACAATTTGTTGAATCATAGCAATTACAGTATAATTTTGAATTATCCACAATGAGAAAATCGAATAGATATTTAGTAAAATTGATCCAACATGTATAGAAAAGACAGTATTGTTCTGGTTAAATTCAGTCATTAGAGCATCAGCAACCCAGGGAAGTCCGAGCCACCGGACGCGCCTTGCGAGCATGCGGCGTTGCATGCAGATGAGCCGACAGTTTTGCCACATTTGTGGCTAGATACCCGAGAGCGCCTGCCACGTACGCGTGCGGCAGACGCGACCGTTTAGGCCAAACGTGTGGCGTGTGCTGCACATGCATTAGGCGAGCGTTCGAGCCGTGTTTTGTGCTGATTTTAATTATTTTTTTAATAAAATCGATTCTTATTTTTTTTTTTCAGGAATAATTTTCTAAAAAATAGAAAGGACATAAAATTATTAAAATATTTTATGAAATAGACTTTAATTAGCAATTAATTAAATGTATTATATATAAATAACAATTGTTGAATCACATTAATTACAATGTACTTTTGGGTTATCCGCAATTAAAACATCGAACATATATTTAGTAAAACTAATCCAATATGTACTGAAAAAACGATATTGTTCCGGCAAAATTCAATCATTACAGCATCAACAACCGGGGTGGGGAAGTCCGAGCCGCCGGACGCGCCTTGCAAGCATGCAGCGTTGCGTGCGGATGAGTCGGCGATTTTTGCCGCATTTGTGGCTAGATACCCGAGCACGCTCACCACATACGCGTGCAACATACGCGACCTTTTAGGCCAACCGTGTGGCGCGTGCTGTACACGTGTGAGGCGCGCGTCTGAGTCGTTATTTGGGTTGATTTTAATTGTTTTTTAATAAAATCGATTCTCATATTTTCTTTTTTTTTTCAAAAATTACCATTTTAAAACGGTAATATGACTGTTTTTTCCATTTTTGGCTATATTATGAAGCCTTACATAAAAACGAATAAGGAAAGCAAAAACACCACCGATTTTTGCAAGGTCTTGAGGCGGAATTGAGACTCTCTTAGTTGTATTTATTTTTTATTTCAATTATGTAGTTTTTATATTTCAATTATGTAATTTTTTTTATTTCAGTTATGTAATTTTTAATTTCAATTATGTAATTTTTTATTTTAAAAATGTAATTCTTTTATTTCAATTATGTAATTTTTTTAATTTCAATTATGTAATTTTTTATTTCAATATTGTAATTCTTTTATTTCAATTATGTGTTTTTTAATTTTAATTAAATTCATATTTTTCAATTATTCGTATATCAATATACTTAGAATATATAATAATATACAAAATTGCAAATTATATGAAATAAGAAAGGATTAAACAAAATAGATGAGACTCATGAATAGTGATAAAGTAAGAGAAATTTAAGGGCTCTTGGATGTGGGTGTAGGCCATCCACAACCTACGTCTCTTAACCGCCCCTTAGTCGTCCCTATGTGCGCCCTATACGATTTTTTTACCACATTCCTTACTCATCCCTTAACACCAACATATCTATCCCTTATCCATCCATTTCCTCTCACTATTCATGACTCCATCTCTTATTTATTTATTTGTTTCTTATTTCAAATAATTTGTAATTGTAATTATACTTAAATAAATTGATATGCGATTTATTAAAAATATGATTTTCATTTAAATTTAAAAAAATTACATAATTGAAATTAAAAAATTACATAATTAAAAGCCGAAAATTACATTATTGAAAGTTGAAAATTACATAATTTAAATCATAAAATTACATAATTTTTTTTTATAGAGCGTACTGAAGCGCGCCACTAA
Organism: Monilaria moniliformis; assembly: GCA_034509125.1. Lineage (NCBI taxonomy): Eukaryota > Viridiplantae > Streptophyta > Magnoliopsida > Caryophyllales > Aizoaceae > Monilaria > Monilaria moniliformis. The sequence goes on along the minus strand of JAYDZE010405355.1, from coordinate 6,964 downwards.
ATTGTTTTGGAGTCAATCGTTGGCCTCTTTATTGCGCCCCAATTCATGGGGCTCTAGGTATTCTTGGAATGCTTGTGGCACACCTTGATTTGGGACGTCTCTTGCGGTCGAGGGGCTCGAGGAGCCGGCCTTGTCCTTGTTTACCCAATTAGGGGCATTCGCTCCCTCTGCAATGCGGCTCGCCACCGTCTCGTTCAGGCAAGACGCGCACGGGCTTCTGCATTATGGATGTCCTAACTAACGAAGAAAAAAGTAGGTACAAAATTCATAAAAATATAAGAGAATTAGAGACTCTTAGATTGTAGATATCCTTAGAGACGTTAAATATGTTTTACAAAATTTTTATTCAATATATCAGCACAACGCGATCGAATGTCACTATTTTGGTTACTACGAGTTATAAATTCTATATCATAATTACAAATCGATTAAAAAATAATGCACTTAATACACCTATACTCTCTTTTGGGGTAATATTCTATACTTATCTAATAATAATATTGCATTTATAAAACTATATTATAGTATGTCCGAAAATACTTTATAAGACACTACACGTGAGCCAATACCTTGTACAGTTGTATGTGTAATGGAATTATATAAAAGCTTTTATACTTTCATTTCAGCAAATAATTTAAATTAGAATAATACACGAATTAAAAACAAAAAAACATTATTTCCATATCCACAAGGGACCCACAGACAGAGCTCAAATATAAATTACATGCACTGCTCCATTGTTTTAATAAGAGAAGCGAATTTCTGGTAGAGGGAGAGTGAGAGAAACCAAAGCATTAAATTAAATCAAGAAAAATTAAATGCCGACTTCAGATTTATTTCTGCGGCAGCTAAGCAGCAAAGAAGGCTGGGAGTCAGCATCGAAGCGGTGGGGCATCGGTGGTCGCGAGAGCTGCGATACCGCCGGTAATTGGAAGCAGGTGGAGGGGCTGTGCGGCGGCGGCGGCGAGAATGGGATGTTTGCGATGAAGAAGAGGGTGATGGTGGTGGTGGATCAATCCTCATACACAAAACACGCAATGATGTGGGCTCTCACCCACGTCACCAACAAGGGCGACATTCTCACTCTTCTCCACATAGTTTCGCACTCTAGCCGGAGTTCGAACACCTACTCGTCTTCTTCTTCTCACTACTTTGCCACGTCACTCGGCTCTCTCTGTAAGGCCTGTAAGCCTGAGGTCAGTTTTCATCCCCCAATGTGCAGTTATTCTCACCTTTTTTTGCTGCTGCTTCCAAACACGGCCTTAGCTTGAAAATAAATGGATTTTTTATTCTATTTTCTTTGAGTTGTGAAACTGCTTAATGATTCTTGCCCGCATTTTGCAGTTCTCTGACCTTTGTTTGCTGCTGCTTCCAAACAAGGTCTTAGCTTTCAAAAAGATTGGATTTTTTTAATCTTGTTTTTTCTTGGAGTTGTGAAACTGCTTGATGATTCTTGGTGTTTTTTTTTGTCTGTTAAAATTATTGGGATTTGTTGTTTTTGTTGGATTCTCCATGTGTTTATCCAGTCAAGGGGGTTTGAGTTATCATTGCGAATTTCATTAGTTTTTTTCTTTTTCTTTACAGGAATTCATAATAAAGAGTGATTTGCAGACCCTTTTTGTTTTTATTTTATTATTTTGTGAAAATTTGACGGTTTGTTGTGTGAAACATAGGTTGAAGTGGAAGCATTAGTAATCCAAGGACCAAAAATGGCTACCGTAATAAGCCAGGTGAAGAAGCTTGAGGTTTCTGTTCTAGTCCTAGGCCAGAAGCAGCCCTCTCCTTTACTCAACTGGTGAGCTTAATTAGTTGAAATATCTTTCACCCATTTGCACACATTCTTATAACTCGATATAATTTATGCTTCATTATGCTCGATCTAGTCACATTTGCACACATTCACCTGCTTCCGATTACCAAGTATTGCCCGGAAAAACCCAAGATTCAAGATTCAAGATTATGTTTTTTACTTTGACTTTATTCAAAATTGGCAGCCTGTGTTTCAAGAGCAGCTCAGAGGATTTTGTGGAGCAATGCATCAACAATTTGGAGTGCTTGACAATAGGAGTAAGAAAGCAGAGCAAGACAGTTGGTGGGTACCTCATCAGCACAAGATGGCACAAGAATTTCTGGCTTCTTGCTTAAGCAAATATTGTCCGATTCCTATGTAATGTAGAAAATAATTCCTCTCTCTCTCTCTCTCTCCCTCTCTCTCCCATTAACAGCAGTCTGTAATTTTAACTTCGGACAGGAACTAACATGACAGCTATTTCTCTACATGTCTGTTTATCGGTTTGCTGAGTTCTAAAACAGTAGAAAGTATGTAAAAATTTCTTGCACAAGATTATGTGATAATCTTACTCCATTTGATTATAGTCGAACACGATCCGACGACAAAAGAAGAAGAAATCTTGAATTTTCTACAAGTAAACATCTAATACCGTTTCCTATTACAAAGGAGGTTCAAACTTTGTCATCTAATTTGTCACTTACTAATGGGAGCAACTCCATCTTGCTTCTTGGAGTCCGGGGAGTCCTGGGCGTACGAGGGGTTCCGGGCGATTGGGACGAGAGCTTGTGTCTCACGTACCCGTAGAAGGTGCATCCGATGAGGGTTATGGAGCATCCAACAGCGTTCATCATCGAGATCGGGTTGCGAAAGATCAGCCACGAACATGTCACAGCAACAGCAACCTAGATATGAAAGAGAAAAACCAGATTGAAAATATCAGAACAGGAAAAGAAAAATAACCCTGATTCCTCCTCTTCCGACTCTCTTATGGAGATAAAAATTGTAATTTTGAGCTTATTTTGATCTTCTTATTTTCAAATACTCAATAATACTATGTATTATAAACTAAGCAAGGAGACATGAACTATTTGTCGAGCGAGAAAGAAAGAAGAGCGCTCACCTTGAGGTTTCCGGCAACATTGAAGGTAACGGCAGTGGTGGAGTGGATGACATAGAAGATTGAGAAGTTGAGGCAAAAGGCCAATACTCCAGACCCGAATATGATGATAAGAGACGAGGGAAGAGAAGGGCATGTATAGAGCCATGCCACAACACCCGATCCTTCAAGCAACAAGGCGGGCATGGCCAAGATCAACGTTGCAAATGGTGCCATATAATACACTGTGTTTATACTGGAATCGGAACCAAATAACAGATTGACTTGAAAATAGGAAAATATGAAAGATGTTCGCTAACAAACAATAAATACTCATAATATGGCACCATTTAGGCAAATTAAGCAACAAACAGAAACAAAGCTTATATAATCCAACCAAGTGAGCACTTTCACGATTCAGTGATCAATATTCTTCGTATATTGACTTTGATCGTCTATAGTTAAGAACGGAAAACGACTGATGAAATGGGAAGAAGGAGATATATCACCTATCAAATTTGTAACCATGCAACAGAGACTCTGCAAGAATGGTTTTTGTGGAAGTAGCAAGACAGCCAAACAAAGCAGCACAAAAGCCAAACATGTTGAAACTGAGCTCCGTGACAGACGTGAGAAGAATCCCTCCAACAATAGGAATCAACGACACCCAAATTTGCCAGTCGAAATACTTCTTCCAGATAAGCCACTGCAATAACACTGTTTCAAGAGCACGAGAAACAGAAAGTGTTTTACCATTGTGTCATGAACACAAAAACGGAAGAATAATTTACTCGTCGAAAACAATAACAACACTCAGAAACTCACCTGTCGTTGCCGGGGTGAAAGATTTGATGGTTTGCATGAAGGAAACAGGTATGTATCTCAGGCTAACATTCCCCAACACTATGTTGATACAAAATATAAACGACATAGGAAAAATCCGCCTCCATCGATCTTCAGGATCCACTGAAATCAGCGGCTTAAGTTTTAGCACTTTAATTACCAAGTATGCACCAATAGCCGAGGATATAAAGTGAACACAGGACACAGTCAATGGAAACTTAAAGTCCAGTTTCTGTCAATAATAGAAAGGAAAGAAATAGTTATTAAAACAATTTTAATATATATTCAATAGCACAATTTAACCAAAGATGGCAGCACCACAGACATCCATCATCCGTATTACTCCATAGCAATTTGTTTAAATTTCATTAATAAACACAACAAGATGGAAAAACGATCAATTTAGTGTAGATTCATTTGACATAGGTAACCCAAAACGTTCCCTCGCCCTCTTAATTGCCTAGGACTTCTAAAGATATCAATCTAATACCATCTAACAATTGCAGTAATTTACATTAGAACTGAAATTAAGAAGAAACAAATTCTTCAATTTCAACGAAGTATTGACTCAACGAGATTACATACCGAAAGCACTAGAATTCTCAAAAAAAGACCCAACAAAACACATACAGAACATACACACACATCAAGAATTTATTCAATAATTCTAACAATTGATAACGCAAGGCTCTACATTACTCTCAATAAGTACAGAATCACAATGTTATGTGGGTATATTCAAAAAATTGGAAACAAAACTAAAATTATTATAATGATTTCGTTTCACATTAATTATTCTTCAATTTATAAAGCAGAACAGAATGACAACAACCATGATTCCAGCTAAAAATCAACAAAATTTGAAGAATCAACAAAGATCCACCAATTCAAATGCAGCCATAACCCAAAAAAAGAAGCAAATCCAGAAATCCATTCCACACTACAACGTCAAAATTTAAAAATTCATGAACAAAATTCCCTTCAATTTCTGTATCAAAAAATCAAGAATTAAACCTGAAAGATCCATTTATTGATGATGATAACAGTAACATTAAAACTCCACCATTGAAGAATAGCCAATACCGATCGAATTACACTCCACTGACAAAACCTACTCTCCTCCATAATTTTTCCAAACCACCCAGATCACAAAAAGTCCCAATAAAAATCCGAACTTTTTCCCAAAAGGAGATGGGAAAATTCAAGAAAACAGATCAAACAGGCCAAAGAGGGAAAACCCGGATGAGATTTCAGTGAGCTAAATTGTGAATTTCAATAATTTGGCGACGGCGGTGGATGGGATAGGCTGGGTGTAGCCTGTCCGAGTGATTCCATGAGGAGTTGAGGTGTTTTTATTTCAAGAGAATAAATGAGAAATGTAATTTTGTGTGTAATTCTTGTTACTGCGTTTTGATTTTGGTGGAATTCAAAACGTGTGTGGAAAAATGGGATTCTCATTGCTTCACTACCTTCACGCCTTAAAAGGTAGAGATGCCCAAAAAAACCGTAACCAGCGGTTCCAACCGGAACCGGAATCGGAACCGCCGGTTTTCAAACCGGAACCGGCCGCCGGCGGTTCAACCGGAACCGTGAAACCGCTTACCGCGGTTCGGTTTCGGTTCCGGCGAAAAGAAACCGAAACTGGCGGTTTGGAACCGCCGGTTCCACGGTTCCAACTGCCGGTTTGGCATGCCACGTAGGGGGGTAGGGGTGCAGCGTAGGGGCAGGCCTAGGTGTCAGAAACCGGCGGTTTCTGCGCCAAAACGCCGGCCAATTTGATTTTTTTTTTTTAATTTCAAATTTCAAGTTTTAAATTTTTACCACTCATTTTCATCTATAAATACCCCAATCATCCCCCATTTCTACTCACTTCTCTTGTGTTAACACAAGATTTCTCACTTCTCAATCTCCAATTTCTCTCTTCTCTACCCCAATTTCTCTCTATTTGTACAAATTGTGCTTATTTACTTGCTTGTTGATACTTGCTACTATCAATTATATTCATTCACACACACATTGAGCTCAAGCTCTTTTCCTTAATTTTTTCCCCATTTGCTTGTTGTTGTTGTAATTGTAAATTGTAAACTTTTAATTATAAATTACTTTAATACTTTGTAATTTGTAATTCTTTGTAATTGTTTGTAATTCCTCATTTCTTTGTATCAATCAATATATTTTGTAATGTATTTTACACAATTACACATTCAAATTATAAATAAAATTCTATTTTCGATTATTATTTTCTTTGTCTTTTTTTTTTAAAGAATTTTACTCTTATCTTATCGATTTTGAATTACAATTTACAATAGAAAATAGAATACAATCACAATCTCACTTCTAAAAAGAAAAGGAAAAAAAACGAAAAAACCGAAACGGAACCGGCAAAACCGGAAAAACCGCACCGAAACCGTCCGGTTTGGAACCGGAACCAGAACCGGCGCTTTCCGGTTCCAAACCGGAACCGCCTACCCCCCTAAAGGTTCGGTACGGTTCCAAGGGTGCATGGAACCGGAACCGGCGGTTCCGAAACCGTGAACACCCCTAGTCATCACTATCAAATGTGACCTAAATGTAAAGTTCGAGATTGTAATCCGGATAATAATTTATCTAACCAAATTGTCATTCCATCTTCAAATAAGTAGAACCTCAATTTTGACTCCCAGGACTGACTTAGAATTTCTAATCTGAAAATCATTACAAGAATTTCAAGAATCAAGAACTAAAAATAATCTAAAATTTCAAGAATCGAGAATTAAGTATAAAAATACGCCAAAAAAACCCAAAAATCTTGTCCTTGATAATAATTACAAGAACCAAGAATGAGTTGGAAATACCTAGAGTTGGGAGACAAACGGCAGCCACAGTAGGAGGCAAGCAGACGGTTGCAGTGGCGTAGCAATGGGATGTGGAGTCAGCGAGCGGTTATGTGAGTGCGATGCAGTGCGGCTGTAAGGGAGAGGTCGCGTGGTCGCAGGTGACGGTGGGATATGGGGTGGTGATTATGCGACAACGTCTTTTCTCTCTCTTCCCATTCACTTCTTTAATTAGAATTAGGGGTGCAAATACGGGTGTTGTTTATCGGTTATACCCTATCCCAACCCGCTACCCATCGGATATCGGGTACCCGTTACCCGATGATGCGTATTCTAGAGCATAAAAATCAATGCAAATTATCACCTTCAAGTATAAAAATAGCCCTAAATATACCCAAAAACCGCAAGAGCACGGTGTCT
>JAYDZE010405354.1:21443-35581 GCA_034509125.1 Monilaria moniliformis | reverse complement strand
TCCACTCTCGAAATCTCAGTCTGGGACGGTGCATCGGAGAGGTTCCTCGGCGGCGTCTGCTTCGATCTCTCCGACGTACCAGTGCGGGACCCACCGGACAGCCCCCTCGCGCCGCAGTGGTACCACCTTGAGGGCGGCGCCGCAGCCGACGACCAGAACCGAGTCTCCGGCGATCTGCAGCTTTCGGTGTGGATCGGCACGCAGGCCGACGACGCGTTCCCGGAGTCGTGGAGCTCTGACGCGCCCCAGCCGTTCGTGTCGTACACTCGGCCGAAGGTGTACCAGTCGCCAAAGTTGTGGTACCTTCGGGTGACGGTGATCGAAGCTCAGGACCTCCACATAATTCCCAATTTACCCCCACTTACAGCTCCGGAAATCCGGGTCAAGGGCCAACTCGGGTTCCAATCGGTTCGGACCCGGAGAGGCTCCATGAGCCACCACTCCTCCGCGTTCCACTGGAACGAAGATTTGATATTCGTCGCCGGCGAGCCACTCGAAGACAGCCTCATTCTGCTAGTTGAAGATCGTACCGGAAAAGATCCGGTGCTGCTCGGGCACGTGCTAGTCCCCCTGGGAAGCATAGAGCAGCGGTTCGACGAGCGCCACGTGGCGGCCAAGTGGTACAGCATGGAAGGCGGGCCCTCCGGCCGGCTCCACCTAAGGATGTGTTTGGAAGGGGGCTACCATGTTTTAGACGAAGCCGCGCATCTCTGCAGCGATTTCCGGCCTACCGCCAAACAGCTGTGGAAGCCGGCTGTGGGGATTTTGGAGCTCGGGATCCTGGGCGCCAGAGGATTACTCCCCATGAAATCCAAGGGCAACGGTAAAGGCTCCACCGATGCATACTGCGTAGCCAAGTACGGCAAGAAATGGGTCCGGACCCGGACCGTTACGGACAGCTTCGACCCGAGGTGGAACGAGCAGTACACGTGGCAGGTGTACGACCCGTGCACGGTGATGACGATTGGCGTGTTCGACAACTGGTGCATGTTCGCCGAGAACCGACCCGATTGCCTGATCGGGAAGATCCGGATCCGGATCTCTACATTGGAGAGTAACAAGGTGTACATGAATTCTTATCCGCTGATGGTGCTGTCGCGGAGCGGGCTGAAGAAAATGGGCGAGATCGAGGTGGCGATCCGCTTCGCCTGCCCCTCGCTGCTGCCCGACACTTGCGGTGTATACGGGCAGCCGCTGCTGCCGCGGATGCACTACCTCCGGCCCCTCGGGGTGGTCCAGCAGGAGGCGCTGCGTGGCGCCGCCACCAAAATGGTGGCCGCGTGGCTAACGAGGTCGGAGCCGCCTCTGGGGCCGGAGGTGGTGCGGTATATGTTGGATGCAGATTCGCATAGCTGGAGCATGAGGAAGAGCAAGGCTAATTGGTTTCGGATCGTGGCCGTGTTGGCTTGGGCGGTCGGGTTGGCTAAATGGTTGGACCATATCCGGAGATGGAGAAACCCGGTTACCACGGTTTTAGTGCATATCCTTTACTTGGTTTTGGTATGGTATCCGGATCTGGTTGTCCCAACCGGGTTCCTCTACGTGTTTCTAATAGGCGTTTGGTACTACCGGTTCAAGCCCAAGATCCCAGCGGGTATGGATATCAAACTGTCGCAAGCGGATACGGTCGACCCGGACGAGCTGGACGAGGAATTCGACACGCTGCCTAGCTCGAGGCCTCCCGAGTTGGTCCGGGTCAGGTACGACCGGTTGAGGATTCTGGCGGCAAGGGTTCAAACAGTGTTGGGTGATTTCGCGACGCAGGGGGAGAGGGTGCAGGCCCTAGTGAGCTGGAGGGACCCACGGGCGACAAAGTTGTTCATAGGGATGTGCCTCGTAATTACGATAATTCTATACGTGGTGCCGCCCAAGATGGTGGCGGTGGCCTTGGGGTTCTACTTCCTCCGCCACCCAATGTTCCGGGATCCAATGCCGCCGCCTACTTTGAGCTTTTTCAGGAGGCTTCCCGGGCTCTCCGATAGGCTGCTCTAGGATTCTTTTACAAAGACCAGGATTTGTGGGGAAGAATTTTCGTGAATAACCTTGGAGGAAGTCAAAAGTGGAGAAATTTTTGTTAATTCAACGTCTCCACAAAACAAATTTCCAAATGACCACATTCTACTGTAATTTTTGTCCACCAAAGTATACACATTCAATTTTTCATTCTATAACACACTCCTGTCCTGCAATAATAATCAAAGTTGGCGTCCACTATAATTTGATTTAGTATAATAATGTTCAGTGATTAAATAAGTGGTAATGAATGAAAATGGCACTCGATTTAAAATAAATAAAATAATAAAAAGTGGTGGGATCTATATGCCAAAAATTCGGTTGCGAATGCAAAAAAGTAGGAGATTGCCATTTCTAATAGGCCGTTGCTTTCTGGTGTGATCTGGTCTACTGTTTCAAATAATCTGTAGTGATATTCAGCTCGAGGGAGAGAACGAGGAAGACCAAGACGAGGAGACAACTAACAAAAAGAAAACCATGGATACGCATTCAGACATGAAGAAGAAGACTCGTTCTCAAAATTACAAGGATATCTTGCAAAAATGACAACCAAAAGAGGAAAGATTGAAATCTGAAGCATATAATCATCCCCTTTTACAGGAAGCAGCTCAGAATTACAGGAAAACAATGCAGTTGTAAATACCAAATTATGATACAAACATTTTGTATATCACAAAACAATCTTACTGTACAATATACATATTTTCCAAACTCATGTGCAATTCTTCAAACAGAGAATAAAAACACCTTATAAATAAGGGCAGAATGCAGACAAGTACCCACAAATTGAGAAAGACGGGAGCAAAAGCAATTTAACACGACAAACTTTTGATGTGGTGCTGACGTTAAGACGGATGCTGGGAAGCCTGAAGAAGGCCGTCACGAATCTGGGAGGCCACATCACGAACAGCGCCTGGTCCGTGTGGGATGAAGACCGCGGATGACTTGGAGGTGGCGCCTATCTCCTTCATCGTATCAAAATACTGGGTGACGAGAACCATGTCCATGACATCCTTGGCAGTGGTCCCAGGCACGTTCACAGAGAACCCCAGCACGCTGTCCCTCAAACCATCCACAATTGCCTGGCGCTGACGAGCAATACCCAGACCTGAGAGGTACTTGGCCTCTGCTTCACCTTCAGCTCTCTTGATCTGCAAAATCTTTTCAGCTTCCGCTTTCTCATTGGCAGCTACCCTCATCCTAGCAGCTGTTATGTCGAATGGATTTACAAATTAGAACCACATTTCAAGTTTTCTCTAAGTTCGGTCATAAAAAGTAACATAAACATCTCCACACACTCTACCTGCATTGATCTCATTCATGGCTCTCTTAACATGCTCGTCTGGTTCTATATCAACAATCAGCGTCTGCACAATCTCATAACCATAGGCAGACATAGCCTACAAGCAAGAAAAACATAATAAGATCCTACACACCTAAATATCATTAGGTTCACATATTTCAATCATTCACTGCAGAAGTGGCTTTACCTTCTCAAGTTCATCTTCAACAGCCTTAGCAATTTCGTTTTTCTGCTCAAAAGCATCATCAAGGTTGAGTTTTGGAACACTGGCTCTGATCACTGGACAGTTGGAAAAGACAAAAACACATTCAGATCAGACGATGAGCCACATCAACGACACTCGCTAGTCATTAACAGACTTAGTGAATCAAATATCTATGCCATGAACCATAATCTTCGAGCCAGAGAGCAAAACTTTACCATCAAACACATAGGCCTGAATCTGACTCCTCGTGTTGGTGAGCTTGTAAAATGCGTCGTTGGCCTTATCAGCAATAGCGCGGTACTGCACCGACGCTACCACATTCACAAACACATTGTCCTGATAGACAACCATCACATATTTTGGTCTCATTAATATCCACAATAACCATCACATATTTTGGTCTCATTAATATCCACAATAACCATCACATATTCTGCACTAAACTTCAATCTTGCTACAAGCATCCATATACATAAAAACTTTTACGTTTTCTAGAAAAAGTGATAACAATCCACCACAAAATTGACAAACCTTGGTCTTGGTCTCACACTTGACATCTAACTGCTGCAGACGAAGAGAGAGATGGCCAGCCATCTGGCTTCCAAGAAACCAAGGCAAACAGTGGCAGCCTGGCTCAAGAACTTCATCAAATTTCCCAAATCGCTCCTTAATCGCAACGGTGGATTGGTCAACTTGAATACAGCAGCATAAATTTCCCATTATCCTATACAAAATTTACAGCCACAAACATCAGTTTTTCACTACTTATACAAAATTCATCAGAATCAGGTTCAACCAATCACACAATTTTAGGCCCTATAATTAAGATGCGGTAGCTTTCAGGAAAGGATCAACCAATTGCAAGAATTCGACCAAGCAAATTGATGCAATAATATATGCGCAGTGACTGAACACGATCAAGAAAACACAATTACAGTTGAAGAAATTATTTATTTCCAAGAATTCAACCTTAAGATCATCTACGGGAACATAAATTCAGCAAACATAAAGTTGGCGAGAAGACTTACAGATCTTGTCAGGGCCTACGCTGTATAAAAAAGGGATGGGTTTTCTAGAGAGAGAAGTGGGAATTTGCAATCGTATATATAATGCAAGGGGCATGCTACTTGCTGGCGCTGCTTGCTGCCTAAGAAATATCATCTTAAATTCTTGATATATACTATGCAATTACACGATCTTTTTTTGGTTAGTGCCGTGCTGTCTGAGAAATTTACATTATATTAGCTTAAAATTTGGAATTCTTGATTTGTCCGTAATTTAGGATATAGTTGAATAATATCTATCTGTATTTTGCGAGGATGAATATATGTTTTCGTCATTTACCTGTATTTTATGTAAATGATTTGGATTTTGCGCATTCTTTTTTCTAGGATTCGGAGTTATTGATGGAAATGATTTGGAGTTTTTGTCTGCATTCAATATTATGTATTTTTATTTTATTGATTTGTCTGCAGTATGTACATTACTTGGCCAGTCGCAATCAAGATGCTGCCATTTTATAATTTTTTTCTAACTTTCATATGGTTTGTTGTTTGAATTCTGACCCCAACTAAGACAAAGATTATCCTAATACAATAACTTGGTAATATCTAACACCGTGACAAAACAAATACTATTAGCAATTCAAAAAAAAATACTATTAGTTTTTTATTTTTGGCCTAATATTTTGAGATAAAAAAATTTAAAAAACATTTCATATAAAACTATAGTCACTACTTGTTACTTTGATAATTAGATATATATTTCTTGCTGATAATTCATTCTCAGTTTTAGTTTTTCTTCACATTATTATATAAGTATACCCAATATCCTTGTCTAACTAGTTCTAAAAAAAGTATGATATTGAACGATAAAATATATCTAAGACAAATAATTTATTCGAAATTTTGAGTTTTGAAAACTATAAACTTGGAAAGGAATATGGTTCAAAAATTTAATGGGGGGGAGGGGGTATTTAGAGTCAACTTGGCAAAGTCAATCATAAATTTAAAAAAATGAGAAATTTACAGTAAATTGCCTTAATCTTATCATAATGACTTGATAATAAAATGTGGGCCAATGGGCCTGGCGTGGAGAGAGAGAGTGAATGTTACTATAAATTGTTTGAGAATGGTATTTTTCTATCTAAATTTTATTTGAGTGGACAATATTCTATTGCTCAGGAAATTCGATGAAATTATTTTGTATATTTTAAAACTTTTAATGTTGGGACGTTGAAATTTTCACTCTGTTGAATTTGATACGGACATACCTTTTTTTAAGATATGAATAATTAGTGTTGCAAAAAGTACTAGGTACCATCTAATTGGTAGTTTGGATTTATTGTTATATTATACTCCCTCCGTCCGCGATAAAATGTCTCATTTTACTATAAATGGACGTCCGCAATAAAATGTTACATTTCACTTTTATTATTTTTGGTAAATGAGTCACACACTCCACTAACTCATTACACTCACATTCTATTATAAAACTAATATATAAAAGTGGGACCCATATTCCACTAACTTTTTCCACCCACTTTCACTAATCTTTATTAACAAAGTCAAACAATTTCTTAAAACTCGCACCGAGTCAAAACGCGCCGGTTTATCGCGGACGGAGGGAGTATATGATATCAAATGGTCCACTAATTAGTGTCGGAAATCGTATATCAGTTTTTGTTTGGGATATGATTATCTATTTATGAAATAAATTTCTTTTTCTTTTTAATTTAGAAAATTTTTATCTTTTGTATTTACTTTATAAGATTTAATGGTGAAGACATTATTGTATACAACATCAACTTCAACTAATAACTCCCAGGTCTATCTAATTGATTAATTAATTTGTTGAGACTTGATATTGACATATGTCTTATTATTATAGAAAGTGAAAAGTTAATAGATCCAAGTTCAATAGATAAGTAAACCATTTTTTTTTCGTTTTTCCTTTTTCATTAAATTTATTGATCTACAATATGAGGGCTCTTTTTCCTTTTCCATTTTATTATCTTTTCTTTGTTAAATGTTCAAGTATATTAAATACTTAGAATTCCAACTTGGATACTTTGAAAGTTCTATGGGCATAGGTATGAAAAGGAATTGGAGTATTTGTCTTGTGGGGAAATTATCAAGGATAGGACCATAGGTGCTTGTGTGCATAGTCAACTAAAAAAAGTCGTCCAATGATGAATTGAGTGTAAATTACAACTTCTCTTATTTGATTTAAAAATATTAAGAGTTTGTACATATATAATTAGGCTTTGTATGTATTTTTTATAAAATTAGTTTATAAATATTAATTAATTTAAAATAAATTAGTATATTCATATTTACTCTTATGCAATAATTTAGGCTAAGATTAACTTTTTCATTTGATATCTACATATTTATCTCCAAATTAAATTGGAAATCATGTTAATTTATTATATGTGAATGTACATAATTGACTAACATTTTAGTCTATATATTATCTTTGTGGCTCTATATGGAAGATCTATCAAACCAAACTTTACAATCATATCTTTAAACATATAATAAGAGCAATTTAAATAAAAAATATAATAAGTAATAAAATCAGTTTAAATAAAATTAATTCGATTCAATTTAAAATTTAGGGGTATTATATATGTACAATTTATGTACATTTATCTTTTCTCAAATATTAATTACCAAAAATCTTGTACCTCAATGATATTTTGTGAGAAATGAAGACTAAATCTCAATATCGCTTTCCTAACGCAAATATTTATGGAACATAGAAAACAAAGTACTAATATATATATAATCTCTTTGTCTTTTAAGCTAATATTGCTTTTTATTTTCAACATTGTACAATGGGAAAGTTGTTACATATATTTCAAGGACTTCACTATAAACCGCTAGCCCACAAACAAAGAGGGTAATATTACTATTTTAATATTTTTTGGTAGGTTTACGAGAAAGCACTGCCCCAAAATACCAAAGAGGGTAATACTACTATTTTAATAGATGCTACAAATAACACATACATACAAAATGATACATATATTGTAATCTTCATCATACATGGTCAAAAACTTAAAATATTTGAAGACCGGACAGAAAAATATAGATTGGTGATTTAATTAAATAAATAAATAACTAAAACACTAGATAAATCTGGATAAATTTCGAAAAATGATTTTGTCCTACCTTAAGTCTAAAACACAAATCTGACAATTAGATCCAAGAACTAAACCAAAACTTTGAAAGAAAAGTGGCAATCCCAGCCCAGCTTACGACATAGATGTGGGTCAACTTAAACATGAAATTTTAGGAATGAGATGGCCTAGAGCTCTTCCGTAGACGTTGGCGCACTCGTAGGTCGCCGCCGTCTCCTCCGCCGTGACAATGTGCAAGTCCTCCACCACGATATCCCTACAAGGCACAGCCTCGCCGCACCTCAACACCACCGCATTTTCCCCCATCGAACTTCCCACCATCATTCTGTAACTCACGTTGCTGATCTCCACCGCAGATTTCTGCACCAAATCAATTAATTAATTAACCATAATTAATCTCTTCGGATTGACAATTAACACCTAATTAATTACACTAGTTGTGCAGTGGCGATGATCGCAGTAGAATTGGTTGATGATGATCGGATTAATCGTGTCGTGGAACCATAATCTCTCGAAATGTATGTCTCTAGCATACCCTCTACCTCCCTGCATCCGCAGATTTAAAAAAACCACATTATTACAATAATTATTTTTTTAAATGACTAGCTTCGTATTAATTAAATTACCTGCCATGTCTTGATCCTTGCACCGTTGGTGGTGCCTAGGAAAACGACGTCGCTCACTCTAACATCTTCGACTTTGTCCTCTGCTCCATTCTTGCCTAAGCTTCCGATGCTGCAATAAAACAAGATTTTGATCATAAAAATGGCAGTGGAAATAAAAGTAATGTGTTAATTTGGAGAGAGAATGAAGGTGATCAACCTTATTCCATGTCCTGGTCCACATACGATGTTGCTAATCCTCACATTCGACGCCCCATTAACTATTGCAATGCAATCGTCCCCTGCATTTCGTTGGACATACCAAATAAACGCTTCGAATCCATTGTCCCAATATTTTTGCATCATTACATTAAAAACATAAATTATTACTATAACATAATGAGACCTAATAAATGTTATTATTTATTATTAGAATTGAAACCTAGTAAAATTATAAGCCTTAATTATGAAATATTAATAACTATTAACTTATTAATACAAATTAAATGCCATAAATAATTATAAATTTTTAAATGGATATTATTCCTGAGATATTGAAAAACTATTCTTAGTGGTATTATTCCCTATATAGTTAGAGATGTGCACGAATCGTAATCCCCCAATATTAAAAGAAATGGGGGGACCTGTCCCAATTGTGCAATTATCAATACGAGCATTTGTAGAGTCTTGAAGATGAATTCCATCAGTGTTGGGACTGTTTGCCGGAGCTTCTACGGTGACGTCGGAGACGAAAACCGACCGTATTCCGTTGAGGACGACGTGCATCATAGGGCTGTCCTTAAATCTCAGACCACCACCTACGCGGACATTGTCTGCGTTCGAGATCTCCATAACCTACCAAAATCGATAGTTCACATATATACGTGTATAAAATAACATCATTAATTAATATGTACAATAAAGAGAGGACTCACAGTTGGTCTGTTTAGGTGCTGAAAAGGAAAAATATATATATTAGAAACTCATCAAATTAAATGAGAAAAATAGAAGAAAGAAATATTATTGACATACTGTATTCTGCCACCATTGGTGGCCGCGGCCGTCGATTATGCCTTGGCCGCGCAGCGTTAGGCCGTCGACTCGGTGAAAGTAGAGCCATTGGTGACAGAGATTGGCATCACATTTCCAGGTAGAAGGATGAGTAGGCGCCAGCAGATCCCCATCTATCTGCAGCAGCACATGCAATTTAGGAAATGGAATTGGAGACTATTAATTCCATATTGAGACAGCAGCAGACCTGGACGGTGACAGAGTTTGATTTACAAGGGCCGATGAAGCGCAGCGGCTGGATCAAGAATCTCCTCTCTGAAGGAATTTTCATGGTCGGAGACGACCAAGATGCGCATGTTTCTTCCCATGCTTTTGCAAATGCCTGCCAAGATTATCACAACTACTCTCAACAAAATGTTAAAATCTATAAATCTACTTAATAGTTTTTCTCAACATCGGAAGTTGTTGCATAACGATGCAATAGACGATCCGATTAATTTCATCAAAATTCTTCAATGTGACTTAATAGTCTCGTGTGCAAACTATACTACAATTAGGAACGTGAGTTGCTGCTGCTTTGGGTTCTCAAGAACACCATGAACAAAATAACTACTGACAGCAATTATAAAAATTATGCATCTAGTTCATGCCACACAACATACAAAACTTATAAAAAAAAAAAAATGTGACGCCATTACATTTGTATCATCTGCTACTCCATTGCCAACTGCTCCATAATTAACAACGTTGAAGACTACTGTCGACGCTGTTACGACTGGATAACAAACAAGAAAAAATGTTAACAAGTTGAAAGAATTTCTCATTTCTACGGTTGGGGAGTCGAAGAAAAGCAAGAAAAAATTGCATACGAATGTATATATTATAAATTTGATATATATCCCATATTTTGATCCAGAATCCTAATTGCTGTACAATTCTTATGTAACTATACCACCTCTAGATAGTTGCAAAAGAGTTGGAAATAATCTAAACTAGATCGTATCTTTTATATGCATCCTGCCGTCATTTTAAATGGTACTGGTTTACGATGTTAATTTTTTATTCTTTTTTAAATCAAGATCATATAGACTGTGACATAATTTGATGATATGTCAATTTTTATTTTTATTTTAACCAGATGATATGTAATTTAGATAATTTGAACCTCGTTATTTATTTAGATAATTTTAAAAAGGTTTTGTATTTCTTGAGGATTAGCTACAACTAGAAAAAAAAAACTCACACACACACACACAGAGAGAAAATCATGACGGCCCAGAAGACGGCCCAAAACCTCACGTTTTCCCCTTTTTAATTTTCAAAGGGCAAAAAAATTAAAGAAAATGGAGATGCGGGGTATCGATCCCCGTACCTCTCGCATGCTAAGCGAGCGCTCTACCATCTGAGCTACATCCCCCGTGTGAGGATAACATCAATTATTTTTTATTCCTATGCACGGAGTGGATTCAATAGCTAATCTTGGACATGATTGTCGATCATCAATATTTTTAATCATGGATTAGCAACCATATATATACGTCAAGTCTCTCTAGAGCCTAGAAGGCGATGAACCAACTAATAAGTTGTTTAAAGGACTTTTTTATGGATAAAATTGTTTAGAGAGCTAATATAAAAATCTATAGTATTATTTTTTTATGGTATTATGTCTTTACACAAATGAGTTTTATATGTATTGTTTACTACCAAATGTTAACTAGCGAAACCCCATCTAACAAACTTATCGTTTTCTTTATTGAAATTTCAATTAATTTCTCAATATCTGGTTATTTAAGAGTAGTAAATGGATATTCTTTTATTTATTTTTCAAGAAAAAGAAAATCCACCCCCTAAATGCATCATTTATATACCATACCACCATCTATTATAGTATATGCTTTTTATTAACTACAATTCCATCAAAGGAGTGGTTGTGCAATGTCGTAAACATAATTAACTCAACATATTTTGATGTGGATTCAAGTTAAAATTGCAATGTGTCTCGGTAATGCTTTACTTTTTCTACACGTGTCTGGTGAAAAAAGTGGACGACGAGAAGCTTGCATTTCCCTTCCCATAAATAATTTAAAGTAGTACAGATTCAAAAGCATAGTGGCCATTATCTTTCTTGCTTTCTTATTTACTACTACTATTATTTATTATTATTAAAAGAGGACAATGATTTGGATTCAGACTATAAAACTACAGTGTTGTACGAAGAATGGATGATACGTTACATAGTGTTAATCAGTATAGGGTAATACTGGTCAAGTATAAGAAATAAAAAGC
Source organism: Monilaria moniliformis (assembly GCA_034509125.1). Classification (NCBI taxonomy): domain Eukaryota; kingdom Viridiplantae; phylum Streptophyta; class Magnoliopsida; order Caryophyllales; family Aizoaceae; genus Monilaria; species Monilaria moniliformis. The sequence continues at coordinate 24,017 of JAYDZE010405354.1, read as the reverse complement.
CTATATGCTAATATTATGTATCAATATGAAAGATAAGTAAATTCTACATAATGCTATCCATACACAGGGTAATTATTTATGGTTAGACTCTGACCGTACTATATATTTTTAGGTAGGATATAATATTAAATTTGAACCATTTATTATATTTATGTGGAGACTTTAGATTGACGCCGTGTGGCAACGCATTTCTTAAAAAATTCATCTAAGGATATAATCGTAATATGCATACCCAAGATTTGTAGAATGTTTCTTTGAAATAATCATATGCAAAATGATATTTGACTAAATAAATATAGGGTCGCATTATAATCAAAACTAGTTTTATATATATAACTAAGACTTAATATCAATCGTTAGATTAAAATATGAACGGACGAGATTACTCTCTCTATAATATCATTACTTTGGTTATACAATGTCATTGTAGGGTTAAAATTGTCAAAATAAAATCCTACGTTTTCACGATTTTAGAAAATATTCCGAAAATTATGGGATATCGAATTATATCATAATCGGAGAAACGTAATATCATTATCGACATAATAGAATATCATTATTCAGATACAAATATATCATTGTTCATCATCAAACATATCATTACGCGTATTCCGATATTTTTCATAAAAATCTGAATCTATAAAATCTTTTCCATAAAAATAGCTTTAACTATAACCGATTTTTACATAAAATTACCTTAATAACCTTCGCTTATTAAAATAATATTAAAATCTATGCCATGTGTCACGATTTGTTACCATCAGATCCAAAAGATATGCGGTTGAAATGTGTTCTTAGTTCTGCATTAAAAATGAGTTCTGATTTAATTACGATTCTATAAATATATTTGCAAATGTATATATGACTATTAGTTTATGCAAATTTCTATTTAACAATATACATGTGGTTATTATTACATATTTCTATTTAACTGAACTGGAAAAGATAAAAAATTTCACTCCCTCTAGAATTTAAATCCAGATTTGCATTCATTCAGTAAGAGAAATGTATTAATTGTAGATACTTGCAGTCTAAAGGCTAGAAATAATTTTCACATTCTCACGATAATAGGATTGGATAAAATAAAATTTATTTCATAATATAAATTATGAAGTTGCATTTCTTAAATTATGAGAATCTAAGATCGATTTATTACTTATGTAGGATAAATTTATGATTATAGATTTAAATTACACAATAAAAAGTTCATTATTTTGTTTTTTAAATTTATCATTTTTTATAGCCAATTCATCATATGAACTCCTTCTCAAATTCAAATACAAAAGATCCACCATAATTTTTTTATTTTGTGTATAATAAAGATGGCAACAATTTGTTGCGTGGAAAATTAAATGTGCTAGGTTCATGGGTTTCTTAGATATAATTATTGGAAATAATACGAAATGGAATTCAAAAGTATTTATAATTGAAATTCATGAAAAGAAAGAAAAATTTAAAGTTTTAAAATAGCTCAAAACCAAAATTTCTTTGTAGAAGTACAATTAATTTATCTGAAATATTATATTAAACCATTGCGTAAGAACGAGTATATAATATATCTTACGATTATTGAATAATCCAGATTGGGTGACTCATATATATGCTCCCAGTGACAGTCACAGCGATCGATCATTTTCGACCGTTTGTTGCAATTGGAGGAGAACGGTGAGTCACAGGCTGTTACTCAAGTGTTCATTTTCCATTTTCCACTATGATTGAGATTGATTCGACTTGGTTTCTTGTTTGCTTCTGCCCACTCATTGTCAAAACCACAAAATGCATCTTGTGGACCCCACCAATTCTCTAATTTGTAACTCGCTGTCCATCTCTTATATATTTTTCCATTGCCCCGACTAGAACTACCTTAGAGTAATCTAATGTGAGAATCACGGGTCTGGATCTCGAGACGTCTCACGCTCTTGACCCGGCATAGATCCACCACACCATTTGCTACAAAATTACTTTATTATTTATATACTCGAGAGTTGAGAGGGTATATTTCAATTTTCTAGATCAGATTAAAGTGACAAATTAATGATGTTATACTAAAACACGAATTGTGAATGATGATAAAGTGTATCTTAATTAATAAGACACTTTCCTTTTAACCAATAAATTAGTGGTTCAATTATTCAAGTCATCTCGTATATTTGTGAATTGTAACTATAAAAAATTCGATTTATTTAATCTCAAATTTGACCAAGTTTTTAGGCATAAATGACCTTATTTTTATTTTATTAACTTGTACCACACTCCAATATTTTATATATTCACTATATGAAAGTCGAAAAGTTTCCTCGTGGCATAGTTTACAGGTTTTCAAGATTTATATAAATAAAACTATCTATCAATATATGATCATCTTAAGTTGACCATCTCAAGTGTTGTATATTTGGGTGTTACCGGAGGAAGTATACTAGCCACTAATTCACTAAATATAATTAATGGGAAACAACTAACTAAATGCAGAGATACTAATGAGTTAAATTATTGAATAGTACTTGAAGCGGTAACAGATAATTACTTTTGGTGGGGGGGGGGGGGGGGGGGGGGGGGGGGGGGGGGGGGGGGGGG
>JAYDZE010405354.1:0-21433 GCA_034509125.1 Monilaria moniliformis | reverse complement strand
TCTCCATATAGATTACAAATTGTTTAGCCGTAAATGTAATGCGTTTAATTTTTTAATATTTATTGAAGCGGTAACAGATAATTAATTTTGAACCCCCCCCCCCCCCCCCAACACGAAATATAAAAATATAATAAAAGATTCCTCAACAAATTAAATTATTATATGTTTTAGAAATGGTAAATATATTCTTCGTGTTGAACGCTATATTTATATAATTAATAAAATATTAAATGCCAAAGAATTTTATGAATTTCTTTTACGACAAAAAAACAAGTGAGATAGTATATTTGCTCAATTAAATGTCCACGTTGTGTTGCAGGATAATTTTCATCCATGCATAGATTTATTACAAAAACAAAATTAAACTAACAAATATATAAAGCTATCCAAAATTTTGGATGAGATTTAATGTTTTCATTTTTCGTGTCTATTCATTTTTTATTCATAAATTATTTATTTCAATAGTATAATTATAAAAATAAAGATTTATTATAATACAATATATTATAATTAATACTCCAAGTCCATCCGTCTCAGATAAGATGACACATTTGGTGGATGACACGAAATTTTAGAAGCTTTTATTTCAGATTTTAAATAAAAAGAGAATAATTTGTTGGATTTATTAATGATGAGAGATAAACTAATAATGTGAGAGAAAAAATTATTGAAAGTATTAAAGATAAAAGAGAAAAAGTTAGTTATGATGTAATTTTTTTGCCAAATATAAAAATGTGTCATCTTTATTATGACAAACTAAAAAGAGAAGTATGTTATCTTATATGGGATGGAGGAAATATTAATTTGAAAAATTAGAATTTAAAAAAAATATGTATCCTACTTTTGAGTTTGTAACTCTAATAATCAATTTTATTTAATAAAAATAGTAATAAATTTTAAAACATTATTATATATCTTAATTTGATATAATAAAAACCTGATAAGAACCACATAATCTCATCTACAAAAATAGCGTGGCTCGTGGTCCCAATTTCCGAAGAGGATTTTCTGCAATGGCCTTGGCCCGCAATCAAATGCAATGTCCCAATTTTTTGGTATTTTATTTTGTACAAGTTTCACTTTTTAAAAAGAAAAATATTTTGAAATGCTTTTTCTTTAGTTTCAATTGTTTGTGTTTAGTTTAATTTAAACTTATTAGGGTTTATTATATCTGATTAGGCTGTATAATTAATTTTAGCATCTAATTTCATTTTTATTAATTAATAATTGATTATTAGGACTGATGAATTCCCAAGTAGTGTATATAATATGTTTAAATTTTATTTTTTAGTTATATATATTTTGAAAATAAATATTATTAATATATTAGACTTGATATGATATTGGAATATGAGCGAGATACAAAAAGTATTGTAACATTGTATCTAAACCGCTTGGCTTGACCCAAGAAAATATGGCATAGGCTTGTAGGTATCACTAATTTGCAGCCACATAAAATAAACAAATTACTCTAAACAAATATTATGCTGACAAGATTCGACCTTAGGTGATGTTGGTTGTATTTTAAGTCAGCAAATTATCTACATTAAATATGACAACTGCACACATAATCTATCCACTAATGTTGCAAGGGACAAGATGTAGTTCCTTGCATTAACAGAATCTTGGCTCGAACACCATTACAAAAAATTATTTACTATTTATCTGAATTTGACAATATAAAAAAGATAGCTTTGTATGCACCTATGTACACGTTTGCTTTTCTCTCCCACCTGAAAATGAAAATGCATTTGCAACCAAGAGTCTGTCTTACCTCAGCTATTATGGATTCCTCCTCCTCGGAATTTACCATAGCATAATACCAAATTCGCATATATCTCTCACTCTCCTAACTCTGCCTTCTCCCATCCCGAAATAGCCAATAATTTATGCACACTTTTTTCAATCTTTTTCCTCCACCTCCTTTTTCTTCTTCTCCTGCACGAAGCTGCGTTGCCTTGCCAACTATCCCACTACTCCCTCAAGGAAAAAAGCACGCACACTACTCTGCCTGAGGAAAAGGAGGGGGAGAAAGAGATGATGGGTGTGATGAGCAACCGTTGTTCCCATACTTCCCATATTACGGCGATCATCATCACCAGTTTCTTCCGCCATAAATTCTGAAGATTTTACCCTTTTTTTGTTGTCACTGCTCGGAAAAAAAAAAAAAGAAACTTTGTTTTTTGTTCTTGTGTGAATTGGCGGTCGTGAATTATCTGTTGGTGGCGGCGCATTGGATCTATGTCTAAGAAGATGAAAAATTGTGGTCATGATCGGCCTCTGGATTCTGTGTTTGCGTCTGCTCCTTCAAATTCGTTTCTTGGTATGTGAATGTAGACCCATCTCCAAACTTTTGTTGCGTTGACTTTTTTTTATCTCTGTTGAGGTTTTTTGTCATTGTTTTTAATTTACGACTGATTCTAAGAGTTGGTTTCAGGGCATGATTTGTATCTATATGTGTGTGTTAGTTTTAGCAGAATTCTTGTGATTAAAGGATTTATCTTGCATCATGTTCCTAGCTTCTATGTTGGTTTTGCTTAATATTTGGATATGATTCATGTGGTTTGTACAGACAGACTAATTTGATTTTCTGTGACTCTGCTTTTTGGATCAGTCTGATCTGGTGAAATTGATTCATGACTTGGAAATGGTTCAAGATCTCTATCAAATCACCATTTTATAGCTGTTTGAGATAGTAATTTCGTAATTGATAGCAATTGAAATGTGTTCACTTCAGAAAATAGGCTATTTGCCTGCTTCCTGCTTCTATGATTCATTTCACTATTGTTGATAGTGTGAGTGGAATTTCCTTCTTTCTCAGGGCCGGGAGCGATGGTGAGTTTTGGAGCTGTTGGTAGGGATAACGGATCAGGAAACTCCTTTTATCAGTCGTTTGAGATGCAGGAGAATGGGGACGAATACTTGGATGACTATTTTAGTCAACCGGAGAAGAAGAGGAGGCTCTCGGTAGATCAAGTCCAGTTTCTTGAGAGAATTTTTGAGGTTGAGAATAAACTTGAACCAGAGAGGAAACTTCAACTGGCAAACGAGCTTGGTCTGCAACCTCGTCAGATTGCAGTGTGGTTCCAGAACCGCAGGGCTCGTTGCAAGACGAAGCATATTGAAACAGAATATGAGACATTGCATTCAAGCTATAAGAGCTTGAAAATGGACTATGATTACCTCCTCAAGGAGAATGAGAAGCTAAAAGCTGAGGTAATGTGAAAGTCATTCTCAAATATTTGATTCCAACTTGTTATTCTTGTTTGGCATATGCTCATATCTATGATGTTGCTATAACCTTACCAGGTTCTTCACCTCAAACACGACGGGATTGCTCAAGATGTGGAGCACGTAAGCTCAGGAGAATCGGACACTAAGGAACTATCAGAAGCAACGCCAACTTCTACCAATGAAGAGCATAAAGTTTCGGTCTTGACTTCTAAGAATGACGAGCAAAGCTCAACAAAAAGTGATGTGACCAATGAAGACAGTCCCCGGCTGACAGACGGGGTTCATCATTCTCTGTTTGTCGAATCAGGAGAGTCTTCTTATGACTTTGATCCCAGTCAGTCTGTTTTATCACTTCATGAAGAAGATTGCTTGAACGAGGAATTGCTACAGCGTGCTTATGTCTTTCCTAAGACTGAAGATGCCTATTGCCACCCTCATGCACCTTCCTGCGGCTATGGATTTTCTGTCGAAGATCATGCCTTCAATTTCTGGTCGTATTAAGTTCTTGTCTGTATATTTCTATGACCTTTTCGACTCTTTTTTGTATTATTGCTTTGAGTATTTGCTAGGTAATAAGTGACTGTTGTAACAAATCCTAGCTCCCCCAGTCATAGTCGGGCCATGTCTAAATGGTTTTCTGTGAAGCTACGAGCTTGTTTCAAGCCTTTGTTCTTCTATGTATCATATTTTAGTGACTCCTTCAGTGAAAAATATGTGAATTATCTTGACTGCTTGTATGACTCAAAAATTGATACTAGGATATGAAAGTAGTAAGCAAGATGAATTAAAATTTGACACTAAAAGACCTACCTGTTTATTGTTATTCATAAAAACATAGAAAGATTTCATGGAGAGGGGGGGGGGGGGTGAGGGGTGAAGACCTAACCTCCAATACAGCATTGCTTTATTTCAAGATACAAACAACAGAACAGCATGTATGTATCATTTATGCACGTCACATGTATTGATGGTACTAAAACAACAGATGAAATATTTGAAAATTTTAGATGGTAATTACTTCATCGCTTTGAGTATGTTTGCAAGATGATCCTAGTGGTATCTAGTCCTATCTTGGTCATCATCGCAAACCATCTTAGCTGCCTTCCTGTAATCACTCGTAGTAGAAAACCCTTTGAAGATTAACAAGTAGTTTCAGATTAAATCTCACCTTGTAAATATCTGTTTCAACCTAATTAACAAATCTTATAACATTGTCAGTGATGTATATTTCTTTCAGTTCTGGATATATGCCATTCAGATATATCAGAATGTGGTAAAATCCCCTTTGGAGCAGAGTGCAGCCACACTGATCCAGACTAGAAACATGTTAGTCAGCAATGTAATTAGCCGAAAATAGACTTGATTTAATATGTGAAATACTGTAGCATAGAGTAATGAAGATCCTTACTGGTGTTCCAATGGGTATACCGTCTCTCTCACCTGCACAGAGAAGATTTAATATTTAAGCAAACACTCTGTGCACAGTGCATATGTCAGAGCTTAATCGAAGATCTAACATTCAAACTTAGACCTTTGATCCACGAGGTAGCCCTCTCCATTATCCGAGGGGCGTGGATCATTAGCACTCAGCAGCATAGTGTGCTGTGTAATAGTCTAAACCTAGGAAATCAATGGAGCCTTAGATTTCCCTCTTGCTTAGTAAAAGATACAAGATTCTCTGGTGGAACGCAGCTCGTCATGTTCTCTGGATAACGGCAGTAGAGCAGAGGCTCCAGAAACCTAGAGGAAGAAAATGCAGATTAATGTAATTTGAATACTCATCATGTGTTTGGAATTAATTAATACACTTTGGTGAATGAATTACCATCGAGCATGAAGTCGAGTGCCCTTGTAACGGCGTCTGCGTCTTCATCAAAAGGCATGAACCAGCTCGAGTTGAGCACTATGCCTATCTTGCGACCTTCAGCTTCCTAAAACTTGCTTCTGTATACATCAACTGCATCTGCATGTGCAAGAAGCAAATTTCTTCCCACCTTGTATGCCTCCGATGGTTTGGCGATGATGAATTTGTAGCAAGTTTGTGGTTGGGGCCGGGTTGGGACTTTTCGGCCCGGTGGGAAGGTGCCTCTGACATATCCGTTAACGGCATAGGTCCATGGCTCGTTCAAGCTAGTCCAGTGCTTCACACGATCTCCGAATTCCACAAGCATACGTTTGCAAACTCGCCAAAATCATCCCTACTCACACACAGAGACACTTGTTTAGGAAAGAAGCATCCGTCACTGGATTAATCAAAAGGAAAGGAAAGGAAAGGAAACAAGAGACTTGTATTTTACTTTATTGTTTGGATAAAAAACCACCTATCTTTTTCTAATTAAGCGAAAGGAAGATCCGAATGAAACAGTGTCATAAAGGGCTTCATGCTTGCACATATATATATTAGCAATAAATATTGTCATAGCAGAGAGAGAGAGGGAGAGCGAGAGAGAAGGAAGCCTCATAGACCCATATGCTGATGCCTTTGCCTCCTTTGGCAGCATCTCCTTCAACCTAATCCCCCCAAAAAATGAGAAAAATAAAATGAAATGGTCTGTATTAGTCCTCAATTGTTATATATAGAGAAGTTGGTCAAAAAACATAAATTGATGGAAGATGAAAAACTTGAAAGGCAGCAGTTCCAGTTCCAGTTCCAGTTCCAAACACAAAATCTTGAGGAAAGCAGTGCCTCAGGCTATTACGTTATTATTTTTAGTCGATTATATTATTTTGAATAACGTTAGGTTAATTTAGCATGAAAACAATGAGTTAGATTGATTTATTGGATTATGCTATGTTAGTATATGCTGTATGGAATGAAGGACAAGTGACGTTACGTGAATGATAATATGTGGCTTAAGTGAATGGCTTGATCATATGCTAAATAATGTTTGATATTGCCGCTTTTAGTTTTTGTGAAATTCATATTTAAATGCTACTCAGACTAATGCTAATTAAATACAAGTCACGATGATCACCTCAATTTTAAAAGAACGATTTCGGAAAAAGATGAAAATAAAGAAAGGCGTAACCATACCTAATTTTGCTTACCCAATAAATCGAGTTTAAGTCAAGTCGGTGCCTTTAATGTTTGTACTCGTGGTCGTGGGACTTTGTGATACATTAATTCCAAATTGTATGCATATTGAAGCATTCATATTTTGGAGAAAATATTAATTAAGTGGCGATAAGCAATTTTTATGATATTTTGCTAATCCAACATATATAATGGTTGCTATGAGTTTATATAAAGTGGCGTGATTGTCAATTTTCTTCATACATTTTAATGAAATTAAAATTGACAAATATGATTTTTATTTTATTTTATGGAAAATGAATAATTAATGTACGAAGAAAAAGTAGATTATATACAAATGGATCCACCAATAAACTTTTGGTATATCACGTGCCTTTATTTTCGATTTATCGCAAAGTAAAGTTCGGTTGTCATTTAAAAAAAAAAGTTCGGTTGTCATTAATTACTTTGAAAATAGAAGCCAAACAACCCAATTTACATAAAAAAATAAAAAAATTTAATGGTGCAGATACAAACTACGATTTTACGATCTTTGACCAATAATGCAATCCAAATTGGTTCCTTCAACCTCCTTTATCGGATAAATAACATTTAACACTTTAATATTTATAAATTTTCACGTCGGTATCCTAATGTAAATATTTTAGGCTCTAATCTTTTAAAATTTTATAATTGTACTATAATGACCAAAACTGGGGCCATTCTACGGTTTCTACCTACCGGGCACTTCGATCTCTTAAACTCAGACCATTTTCGTCTAGTTGACACACATAAAATTAAAAGAAATACAAAATGATATCATGTGATGATTGAATTCATATCTTTTTTTTCGAAGATGTGGTGTCACGTATTTTTTGTTAAGTGGAATAACAAAGAGAATGCATGAAACGACATTATTTTTTTTATTTAATTGATGTGGATTTCCAACTTACCAGCTAGGTAAAAAGGGTCCGACTCTAGTAAATCTGTTTAAAAGATTGGAGCATGATTTGTCAATATATTTACCGTAAAAAAATGTAAAATAATGTTAGAGTGTTAAATTAGTAAAAATATTTATTAATCAATAATATATAATAATTACGCACCAATTAAGTGCTCGTTTGTAAAATTGATACGATGATATATATAAAAGCAGTAGGCAATTAAGATGAACTAAAATTTGACACTAGGATATAAAAGAAAGTAGGAGAATGACACCCATTTATTACAATATTCATAGAAACATACAAAGAGTTCATGGAGGGGGTTGAAGACCTAACCTCTAATACACCTTTGCTTTATTCCAAGAGACGCAAACAACATAATAACATAATACTTAACTCGACCGTAGTCTTGTAGATGCTACGTTCAGTGAAGTACTCTTAGACAGACAAATGCTAGAGCAACACATTGCATATCAGTACACAAACATTAGTCTTGATTAATGATATTCTCCACAAGTTTGAGTCTTTTGTCTGTCTCAGTATTCTCCCCGTTCTCTTCGTGTGCTCTCTTCTCAGACAACGGCCGTGGGACCCACCACGGGTGGAACCACGCTGGCGGCTGCACTTTGCTCTTGAGAAACTTAGCAAACCATGCAGCTGAATTCTTGGGATACCTTGTCAGGTCATTCATGTAGTCTACATAGCATAACCCAAATCTAACTGTGTAGCCGTCGCCCCATTCAAAGTTGTCGCACCACGACCACACGAAATATCCCTTCAGTTTGCTTGAAATGTCTTTGTGTCTGTCATCCATGCACGTCACGGGTGTATTAATTAATGGTAGTGAAATAAGAGATCGGAATTAATTACTATATGTGTGATATTAATTTAGATCTTACTTCATTGCTTTGAGCAAGTTAGCAAGATGATCTTGGTGGTATTTAGTCCTATCATGGTCATCATCGCAGACCATCTTGGCTGTCTTCGTGTGATCACTCTTAGTGGAAAAGCCTACGGAAATTAATAAGTAGTTTTAGAGAATTGTTATTAATTATATCTCATACTATACCTTTATTTAAATATATGCTTTAACCTAAGTAATTAAAAAAATAATATTACCATTTTCAGTGATGTATATTTCTTTGAGTTGTGGATACTTGTCATTCAAATATATGAGAATCTCATAAATTCCCTTTGGAACAGAGTGCAGCCATACCGATCCAGACTAAAAAAACAACCGAGGTGGGTCAGGTATGTGTGTAAGTGTAAATACGAGATGCAGGATCGTCCTTACCTTTGTTCCGATGTAGTCTTCGCCCCTCTTTACTGGACAATAGATTTAAGGAAACATTAATTCTTGATACAAATTAAAATCGGATGAATATAAGTTTGTGAAGGAGGAGTCACCGGAAAAGTTAACCCTTTGATCTGCAAAGTAGCCCTCTCCATCTGGAGGATGCGAATCATCGGAAGCATACTGCGTCGTGTAGTAATTCAGCCCAAGGAAATCGTAGGAGCCTTGGAGCTTTCGCTGTTCTTGATGTGTGAAAGATGCAAGATTGTCTGGTGGAACGCAGTCTTCCATGTTTTGGGGATAATGCCCGTACACAATAGGCTCCAGAAACCTAAATAATTATATTTCAGGAAGACGATCGATAATGATGCATATATATATGATCATATAATGGGGAATGGTAGTACCATCCAAGCATGAAGTCTACTCCCCTTATAACGGCTTCTCCATCTGCTTCTGATTGTTCATCAAAGCGCGTAAACCAATGCGAGTTCAGCACTATGCCTATCTTGCCTCCTTGTGCCTCCTGAAACTTGGTTCTGTAAAGATCAACTGCTTCTGCGTGGGCAAGGAGCAGATTTCTTCCGACTGTATAGGCCTCGGAGGGGTCGGCGATGAGGAATTTGTCGCCGGTGGTACTCTCGAGCAGCGGGAAGCCTCTGCCGGGGGCGATCTTAGTGGCAAGTTTGTCGTCGGGGACTGGAACTTTGTGGCCCGGTGGAAAGGAGCCTCTAACGTAACCGTTAACGGCGTAGGTCCATGGCTCATTCAAGGTAGTCCAGTGTTTCACACGATCTCCGAATTCCCAGAAGCATACCTCTGCGAACTCGCGGAAATCATCCCTGCGCACCACATATGTTGCTGATTGAATTTCGTTTGGGGACTTGTAAGTAATCAAGATTGAGATTGAATTTATTTACTTGACTCTCTTGGATAAGAAGCCACCATACTCTTTCTCCAAGCACACAGGAAGATCCCAATGAAACAGTGTCACAAAGGGCTTCATGCCTGCGCATGTATATTGTCATTGCAGACACAGAAAGAGTTGAATTAAATAATTCATAACTAACCATGGTGTAACACAGTGTTGATAACATCATTATAGTAATCAATTCCTTCTTTGTTGATTCCACCACTACATCTTCCCGCTGTTCAGAGTTCGACGATAATTAATTACTCTAAAAACTAACCCATTCTCTACAAATGAATAAATTAAAACCTGGCAATATTCTTGTCCATGAAATGGAAAACCTATAGGAATCAAACCCTATTTGCTTCATCATCTCAATATCTTCCTGCAATAGTATATATATCCATATTACTCTTCCTTCTTCAAGTACTGCTATAAGTAATTCATGCACGCAGAGAATAATATATATATATATATAATAACCTTATATCTGTTGTACATATCACATGCAACATTTCCATTGGATCCGTCAGCTATTTTCCCTGCAGCCACACACACAACAATGCATATATATATATATATATATAGCTAATTAATTATTTGCAAGCTCTTAATTAACTTCAAGAGTAAGAGATCTAGAGAGAGAGAGAGAGAGACAAGGAAGCCTCATAGAGAAGTCATCCCATATGCTGATGCCTTTGCCTCCTTTGGCAGCACCCCCTTCAACCTGCAGACATCCCCCAAAACAAGAAAAAGGAAAAGGACAATTCTGTCGGTATACATCTAATTGAAATTATAATGAAATTCTGGAAGATGAAAAACCTGAAAGGCGGCAGTTCCAGTTCCAAACACAAAATCTTGAGGAAACCAGTGACGGTTTATGCCATTGTTATCGTGATCAGCTGGCACCGGTCCATCGATTTGCCACCATCTTGAACCACCAATGCCGTTGACAACAACAGCGTTATTATTTTCCAGATGGACCATCTCCACTCCTTGGATAGCCATTGCTCCAACTTTGCAGAATTAATTAATATTTCTTAGCACTACAGTCAGTGATTGATGAGTGAAAATTTCAAAATCAACTTGACCTATTTATAGTATGCATATGCCTACTATGCCTCTCACGTTTGATCTCATTTCTTTCTAATTTATTTTTAGTTGATTTATTATATTTTCTCATTAGGTATAGCATGAAATCGACAATGAATTTAATTGATTGATTTTTTTGATAAGGAAATTAGCAAAGTTCAAATTTTAATTTTGGATATTGGCGTGTAAATAAATGAATTTAAATATTGTTGTAATTTTTCCACAAATTGAGTGTTGGTCAAAATTTAATCTGATATGGTATTCAACGCGGCGTCACTTCATCAAAACAACGTCGTTTTGCTTATACAATACAATATATATATATATATATATAAGATAGAGTTATTTGCACCTAAATATACGAACTTTGAATGTATTAAGTTTTATACACAAATTACCATGTTAGATTCAATTTCGACAGACATTTAATTTGAAAACAATATTTAAATTTATTTATTTATTTACAACATTTAATTTTTGTGTATTTAGATGTAAATATTCTTTTGATAAAGTTACACACGTGAATCATATTTTTTGGGTTTTAAATGACTAATTGATCATGCTAAAAATAACTTGTGGTGATTCGTTTCTAATTGAGAAGTAGTTGCCTCTCTCTCTCTCTCTCTCTGGGTTGTTTTTACTTTTGTGAAAGTTGTATTTGAATAAATAAAATTAGACGATTACGGCACTTATCTGCACAAATGTATTCCATTTTAAGTAAAGAAATTAAGTGATTGGCACAAACTTGGACACGCTTTGCTGTTTAATTGCGATTGAACATATAGGATAACTTGGGATGAACTTATAAAGTCAATAATAATGGGTTCAAGTTCCAACAAGGCATGAATTGTATTTCTATTTGTTGGACATTTGATCTAAATTAATACTTGTTTGGTTATAGTCTAATTTATATTTGTTTGATTAATTCTTTATTTTATAAATATCAATTTCATTACTAGATATATATATATATACATATATCTTGTATCTAATTTTTTTTTTTAATAAAATTACTTTGTATTCATTTATGTGGATTATCATGTGAAACATGAGGACATTTCGTTAGTGATCGTGACAATTCTATTTATTATTTTGTTCACATTGAGAATTGAATTGCCCAACAAAACACATTTAATAGTGTTTACTTTGGAGCTCAGTGTGAACATTGAAATTGAGTTGAGGCCATAATTATAGTTTGGAAACGCCCCAAATGCATCAGCAACAGTGTGTAAAAAATTTAGGCAGAGTGCGCGCATAAGTTATATTACGTGCAACACACCATAATGGTGGCGTCGTGCACTGCGCGTAACACGTGAAGGCGTGCTTCTGCACAACACGCCGTCTCCCCCGCGTGCACGCCATCCGTGCGCCCCAACCAATCGGCGTTGTGCGTGCACGCCACTAGCACCTCGTGCGACTGGGCTTGTTTCAACGCGGTTTTAATTTTTTTTATATAGAATTGAAATAATTGATTTGAATAAAAAAATATTCCACCGCACTTGAAATTAAAAGAAATATATTTTCAAAATATCAAATTCATTTTTTTTTACAAAAAATCAAGAATTGTTATTTTTTTAATAATTTTAACTAAGATGAATGATTATATTTATAATCATTACTACCATGCTAGACTCGTACATTTTCGAGGTAGGGTCGCTTCAAACATTGAAAGTTTATTGAAGTTGATTGATATAAGTACGTTAATAGGTCAATAACTCAAATAACATGGGAGTAATTAATTACATATCCATGGCATTACTATACCTACCGTCCCAACTCCCAACATACATAATTTTCAATTAAAACACATTTGTGAATAACTTAAAAAGTATGGAGTAAAAATTCATTCATATATTCAACAATAATATAAATCTTTTAATTCTACGTATGTTATTTGTTGAACAAGTACAAGAAAATTGAAGATTTTATTTTGATATTTTATTTTTATAATTTAAATGAAATTCATATTTTTTTTAAATTCGCAAACAAATTTAATTAAAATATATAAATATAGACGATTGCAATTTATATGAAATAAGAAAGAATTGAAAAATAAGAAATTAGAAAAATGAACCATAGTTGTGGAATGCCCAACTGTTGTGAGTGTATTTACATAAAATGCTTTTGTGTGTAAATCTATAGCTGTGAAGTGCTTATAGTGTTTCCATGTTGTGGATGCCATAAATAACATGGTTGGCATTAGGTTTCTCATTTTGCATTGATATGTTGTTTCCTTATTTTTTTTAATATTAATATATATATTTCTCATGTTCATTGTAAACTTTAATGAAAAGTGAAAAAAGTGAAATTTAAAATCATTATATAATAGGATTAGTGATTTAAATTCTCTCCTTAATTGGATATATGTGGCATCACGTATATCTTTTATTCTTATTTATCTTAAATTCTCCATTTATACCTTTTTTTTAATTCCATAATAATTATTATACTATATTCTAATATTTTTTTACACACAAATAATCACTATTTACCTTAATTAGATAATTACATTAAATTGATAGAAATTTATCTTAATTAAGTCCATAATTACCTTAATTAGTTTTTCATAAATAATCTCAATAAAAAATATTATTACATTTTTATTTGATTTTCTTCGTGATGCATAATAGATTGTCATTCAGTTAAAGTTGATACTCTTTATAATTCAACAACTATTTCAATATATTAGGGATTTAAATATATGAAAAAAATTATTCATCTTATCTCCAATTACAATTCCAATAATAATACTAATGAAAACAAAAACAACAAAAAATATATAATAATAATAATAATAATAATAATAATAATATCAATAATATCAATATCTTTAGTCCACATCAATTCTTTCATAAAATCTCATCAAGCGATTACTTATAAAATGAGTTATCCTATTCGCCCATTTAACAAAAAACTAAATATGGGGCTAAGAAAGATAATTAGTTTGCTCGAACAAATAAAATGATTTTGCTTAGCTTATAATTGATTGAACTTCCATACAATACATATTTTGAAGGAAAAAAATAGTTATTTGTTTATTGATATTTGAGCATCAAATTCCAGATAAGATGATGCTCATATATTATTTTTGAATTTTCAAATTAGATATTCAGAATTTAGCTTCGATTTTTTTTAAAGCTCCATATGTGATGATGCTCAAAGCTCATTGATGGTATTGCAAATTAAAGATGAGATTTTTTCATCTGCGGGCTGAATTTTTTAAATTTTTATTCTATTTTGACTACCAGATAGAGGATTTGCATTGGTTGGCTAGCATAAAACATTGCCTAACTCATTGACTTAAGATTCGGTTATGGTTTCGAAAATCTTGAATGTCTGCTATCATGAAACTGTAATCGGCGATTCGGTTACGGTTTTGAAATCTTGAAAGTCTGCTATCATGTGTACTCAAACATGATAGAATCCTTAATCGGCGATTTTGTTACGGTTTCAAAAATATGAAATTGCAACCGCCGGTTCCGGCGGTTAGCGGTTGGGGTCAGATTTTCAGGCTAGGGTATAGGGGGCAGGCCATGATCTGATTTTTCAGATAAATCGTCGGTTCTACTACAAAAACCGGCGTTTTATGCCAAAACCGCCGAGTTTGCAGAACGGTTTTCCTATATTTTTTTTCATTATTTCAAAATTCAAATTCAAAATTTTCCAACTCATTTTTACCTATAAATACTTCATCATCATTCTTATTTCAATTCAATCCTCTTGTATTAATAAGAATTATCTCTTCTCTACCTCCAATTTCTCTCATTTATACTTATATCATCCTCATTCTAGCTCACTCATGTATTAACAAGAATTCACAATTCTCTAAAAACACCTTGTCGAGCACATTCCAAATATTACTGCAGTATTATCAAGCTAAAAAAGTTAGCAACTATTCCAAATATTCAATTAGAATGTACTTAACCAAATGTTTTCAGATAATTGGATGTATTGTTACATAATTTCTCTTATTCATTTATCATTACTGTAATTTATTAATTATTGATCTACTTATACTCGTCTTCGATTTTGGATTTTAATGAACTTGATTTTTTTTAAACACCAAAACCGGAAACCGGAACCGGATCTGAGACTGGCGGTTTTCAATTCCAAACCGAAATCGACAATTTTCTTAGCGATTCGGTTACGATTCTGATGCCCTCGAAACCAGAACCGACGATTCCGAACCTGAACATCCATAAGTGTGTGGATAATAAATGTATGACTTTCAATTTTCATTTCATACTTTTCTACCTTAATTCTTCCTTCTTCTTTTATTCTTTCTCTTTCCCACCGTAAAACAATACTCCCTCTGTCCACCAAAAATAGTCTCATTGGTGGACGGCACGAGTTTTAATGCACAATTGGTAAAGTAAGAGAGATATGGAGAAAAAGTGATTGGAGAAAGAAAAAGTAGTTGATAAAGTAAGGGAGAGATGAAGAAAAAATGATTGGAGAGATAAAAAGTAGTGGTTCATAGTGGTATAAGTTGTAAATAAATTGATGTTTAGGGGTATTGTATTGTGAGAAATTTTTCATAAATGGAATGAGACTATTTTTGGTTGACGGACCAAAATGGAAAAATGACACTATTTTTCGTGGACGGATGGAGTATCATAAATTTATGTGTTATTAAAAAATATTATTTTGCATAGGTAGGTCAGCACCAACGTTTTGACCATGTACTAAGCATTCATATGGAATAGATTTGCATGATTTTCCATAATTGAAGGATTATATGGTCAAATCAATAGTTTGTCATATTATGATACTAATTTGGCTATTTTGCCTTAAACCAAATATTTAGTGTTCCAAATACAAACAAGGAATTTAAGATCTTTAACAAATGAAAATCAATACATTTTGTCTCGAGTTCCCGAAAATTAAACCCATGTCATTCTCACTCTAATTCTTCACACCATATGATAATAAAAAAAACACAAAAATTACATCGATGTTTGCATTTTCAGCTGTAATATTACACAAAATACGGTTTCAAATTTAGTTGAAATCATTATTGTTTGCATTTGTGATAAAAAAATAAAACCTATATATATATATATATGACACATAAGTATCAGATGACATTCTAATCTTGTTTTTTTTTTAATTCAACTTCTATAAAGTAAAATATAAATATATTGAATCCAAAATCCAGAAAAGAAGTAGAAAACACACTAGATTAGTAAAGCTAATTCAAACATATTTGAAGGAGAAAAGAAATAATGAATTTACTAATAATTTCTAAAACTGTGCGAAGCATCTGATAAAATATAGAACCAAAGTTTTATTTATTAATTTTAGGTATCTATAGATAATGTGCGATATATGAGCTCTAAATTATTAGTTATATACTTTTATTACATATATAGAGAAGATTAAACTTCTTTATAGGCTTAAAACTAAAAAGTATCAAAGAAAGTTATCCGAACCCACCAAAAAAGAAAGTTGTGTGTGCAAAAAATGTATAGTACAATAAATATTATATTGTACATATATACCCTCTCTCTCTCTCTACACATATTGTAAAAAGAATCTAAATAATACAGCTTCTTTCCTGTCTGTCTCTGTAGAGAAAATTAAGTTGGTGTAGTTCTAAACGGGACAATTCATAACATGCATTTATAAACTAAACCCAGGCCCTATTAAATGCTAAGGATCCACATTATTTTCCCTTGAATTGGGCCAACTACTAAATCAAATTTAAGCCCACTTTTATGAGCAAGAACTGAATACTCGGCCCATTTGGAACCTAAAAATCAATATCGGCACAACTATGGATGTCAATTGGGCCAACCCGCTCGAATTCGGACCAACTCTATCAGATTGTCAGGCTATTTGATAATTATATATTTATAACAAAAAAAATATCTATAAATAAATATCGCTTCAACTAAAAACAATATACAACTCTCAGAGAAGAACATACATTTTTCAAAAATGATTACCGTTTTGTAAATTTTGAATCTAAATGTTATATATTAAATGTTATAGTAAAATGTAAAAAATTAAATGATAAATATAACTTTTGAATATTAAATCAAAATGCACTTTTACAATCTTATTATATTAACTTTCAAAAGTTTGAAAACTAAATAATGAAAATTCGCTAATTTTCGAATCAACTTATTGGGTTTGGGCTATCTATTAGGATCATTCGAATTAAGCTTTTTTTTTCAAATTATAATATTTAATTTTTGGGTTATTATGGTCAATTCATGAATTTTGGGGCAAATTGACCTCCTAGGCACGACAACGCTCCACTCAACAAGTTAAAATAAAATTTAACCCTCAAAAATGAAAATAAAAAATGTAAGAAAAATTGAAAAAAGAAAAAGAAGCTAACCTGACGTCGGCTCCGTCCTCTCTCTGGCTCACTCTCTGTCTCTCTCGCCGCGCTCTCTTTGCTCTGCTCTCGCCCTTGTCTGCTGCTGCCCCTCTCTCTTGCCTCATGCATCCACGCTGACGCGACGCGGCCACGCCTCAACCTCCGCCTCTGACATCAAATGGTAAGTGTATAAATTATAACTTAGGAAAGAATTAGGGTCGAATTCGAATATCGATTAATTTCCTTGACATAGTTGTGATTGCGGATTGCTTTGTAATTGTTTAATTTTGAGCATCGACGGCTTGGTGAATTCATTTTGTCATTTGGCATGTTGCATGTCATGTTTATGGTATAAGGTTGGCTTAATCATTAAGCCTTTAATATGTAGTGATGAAATCCAGTCTTGATTTCTTTGCTTTGGTGGATTTCTGTAGTATGTTGAAAATCACTAGGATGGATGATTTGATTGCAAACACTATGGATATTTTGGAACCTCAACCTTGCGATGCTGAGGGGAATGAACGTGAAGACGGTCTGTAAAGTTCATCATTTTACTAACTGTTGAACAACACTCATTTTTTGCTTCATTTCTTTAAAATTGACAGCTATACCAAATATATCTTCCATGGACTTAGGGGCATTACTTGCTCTATAGCATTGAGAAATTCTACGCGATTTATTCAATGTTGTGATTGTCATGAAAAATAGGTTTAGAATGCAATACATATGTTCTTTGAAGAAGGAGTTTAAGAACTATTCTGCTTATTTCTATCGCATTCAATATTAAATGATTTATGAAAGTATACTTTTAGTTGGTCATTGATTCTTGCCCTTGTTATTATTGTTGTAAAATCTCACTCAAAACGATCTCTGTCTCTAACAAAGTCTAATTTTCTGTATGCAGTCATGCTTGCAGATGAGCCTGCAGATTTATTTCTTTTACCTGGTAAGACTTCAAAACATTTCGGTTATGATTCTTCTAGGAATCATACTATTACGATTCAACTAGATACCCATTTGAATCAACATAAAGTATGTAAATACATATATTCTTTTATTCTACAGGGCTTGCTTTTGACAAATTGGGTAGGCGCATTGGCCGTGGTGGAGGGTATGTTGTAGATTCTTGTCCTAGATATGTTGGATTTTCTATGGTTATGATGTCATCAATCTATCTATACTTAAAGATCTTCAGAAATTTCTAAATCTTAAAGTAACAAATCTAGATATAGAAAGAATTAAATTTGCAGTAGTCTTGTCATTTACTACCTTATGTATGATCTATATATATTCATGCCTGAAAGAGTAGTTCAAAAGGCAAAAAGGAGTTGAATAAAAAATTAAGATTTGGATGGCAACAGCTAAATTAGGACAGAGCTTTGTAAATGGCTAGTATGCATCAAGTGCCACCATTTTGTTTTCTCTCTTAGTTTTAGCTATGATATTCTATCTTCGTCGAGCACGTATTGATTTTTATCTCCCCTTTTGTTTCTTCCAATCTTGCAATTTATAAACTGAAGTTATTACGACACCTTCCTCACAAAATATCAAGAGCTTGCAGAGGACTGTAAGTGGAAGAAACCTCTATTTGGTGCGTTTCTCTATTCTCTACACTTGGACATACGTTTGAAGCTTTAGCTACTACATTTTCACATTGCAGAGCAGTCTTCACATATACTGACATTCATTTGCTTTCATGTATAGTTACTCTTTCTTATTCACTGCAGATATTGGAAGATGGTGTTATACCCATCACCCCCAACGATGTCCCCATTGATGCTCTTGTCTCATACTCGGGGGTGATCCCCATTAGTCAAGCAGCCAACAAGATGCGTCTGTGATGAAGGTACAACTATTCTGCATCCCCACCTTTGTTTGCTGATTTACACAAACAACATATATTATACGGAAAATATGAAATTGTTGCTGGATAAATTGCTCTTTAACACAATGTATTACATCTCTGTTTCATATTTCCTGGATGCCAAATTTAGTTCTGTATTTATGTTGATTTTGTTGGAGGTCAATTTCAGTTCTTACAAGAGAATGGTATATTATGTGAACAAGGAAAATACTTTCTTATTTGATTTTTCCTTGTAATATGATTTTTGGTCATATTATCCAAGTGGTAGAGGCTTCCTTTGTACACAGAGAGGTCTAGAGATCAAAATTCACTGCTTTTATTCTCTCAAGTAAAAAAAAAAAAAAAAAAAATACAGAGAGATTTGGGTAGTTTTATTCATCTCTACTGTCATTTCTCGTATTAATAGTAGCAAGGAGACATATTTTTCCCATAAAGTGTACTTCTGTGACAGAAAAACCATAAATTCGGTTAAGAAATGTAGTATTGTTAGTAGCAAAACAAAAATATGTTGAGTCCGCCCCTCACTGCAGCGGAACTGGCGGTACAGATAATAGCGCCTGCTTCACTTACACGGCCACGCCGCGCGTGTTCATGCGCTCATCAAACTGCGGCAAGTCTTCTAGGACAGTTTGAGCGGAGTTGTTGATGGCGCCGGCGTTGCTGAACATTATGCCGACGCTGCCGTAGGTTGTGGCGGGTCCATTCTACCATGGACTCAATCTGTTCCTCATCGGCCACGTCCTCTGCGACGAAGCTGCAGCGCTGCAGGCTGATCGATTCGGCCACGGCACCGCCCTTCTCGGATTGGCTATCGGCGATCACCAATGCACGCACGCCGTGATCGACGAAGGCGCGGGCGGTGGCCTCGCCGGTACCGCGGGCGCCGCCTGTTAAAATGGCTACTTTGCCTTCGAGCTTTTTCTTGAGTAAATTGTTTGCCATTTCTTCAGCAAATTAATTGTTACAGTTAACTAGGATGTGTTTCAGCTTATAGTGTTTATTATGATATTGTTTGATTGAAGGATGTATATATATGGACTGAGAGAGAAAGATAGATAGAACAAAGTCTCTATATACTCCATTCATACTTCTTTTCTTCTTCATGTAGATACACTTTACGGCATTGATTTATTAATTTACGAAATCCCTCGACAAATCAAAGATTAATTTTATTAAATACCTTTTTAAACATTTTTAATAACAAAATGACTTTGTATGCTGTTTTGCCAAGGGAACGAAAACTCACAATTTTGTACTCAATAGACAACCCATTATATTAAGATACATGAAGTTTTGATTATTAGCTGGACATTATTGATAGTTTAGGACATTTAAGATGCACGCAATTAATTTGAGATATTTCATGTAATTTTCCCTTATTTAATTAAACTAATAGATTTGTGCAAATTCGCATACCCTGGTCAATATTTAAGATAAACTTAATTCATAATTGGAGCATGACTTACTCAATTGATAAGATGTTTCTCCTTCAACGATCACCTAGTCTTCAAAAAAAAATACAGTGCTTGCATTTTAGCATACATCAAAACTGCATAATCCGCGACTAGTAGCAGAAAAGGAAGCTAAAGACAGATGCCATTCATTAACAATGTACAATGATTGTTGTGCACAAAAAAGGCTTGCATTCACGCACGAGTGAATGCATTAATCTACAGTCCTAAAATCCACGAGTTGAAGGGATAGTATATTTACGCAACCACAAAAAAAATAACAACTTCAGCATTTATCCGAATGAGACTCATAGAACTCACTGAGGCACGGCGACATCACTTCCTGCTCCAACAACTGCAGCACCTGCTGCATCGTCGGCCGCTCCTCCGGGTCCGCATCAGTGCATCTCGCCGCTATCTCCACCAGCACCTCCACCGTCTCCACTGCTGCGTCCCTGCACCTCCTGTCCACTATGTCCTCCACTCGATTCTGTGTGTTGATCCATCCCACCACATTCACCCCCCTCTGCACGAACGTTGGATCCGTCGGTCTTTTGCCCGTCACCAGCTCCAGCAGCAGCACGCCAAAGCTGTACACATCCGACTTCTCCGTTGCTCTACCGCTCTGCAAGTACTCTGCAGCGTGTTCGTATTAGAATTGGCAGCATCTTCCCCTTCTAAGGCCTTAATAAGGAGAGAGGGTACTCCAACTTTATGAATTCAAACGAACCTGGAGCCAAGTAGCCGAATGTGCCAGCAACCACGGTCGTGACATGAGCGTCCTCGTCCACTAGCAGCTTAGCAAGGCCGAAGTCTGAGACATGGGGCTCAAGGTTTTCATCGAGGAGGATGTTGCTCGACTTTATATCACGATGGACTATCTTCGGAGAGCAGTCATGGTGCAGATATGCCACTCCTCTAGCAGAGCCGATAGCTATCTTTAGACGAGCATTCCAGTTCAGCAGACGTTCTTCATGGATATTGTCTGATCACATTGAGTGGCAAATGTTAGTAACCATATGATAAACATGGTGTTTTTCATTGGATTCGATTTATTCGAACGAAGAAAACTATACCGTGCAAGAAATAGTCCAAGCTGCCCATGGCTAAATAGTCATATATAAGGAGCCTTGCTGTAGGGAGGCGGCAGTAACCTCTTAGGTTTACTAGATTTCTATGCTTCACACTACCTAGGATCTCGAGTTCTCTCTCGAATACTTGATCAGAGCCTTGTCTTGTCCGGTCAATCTTCTTGACAGCAAAAGTTCCACAGTCGTTCATAAACATTCTATATACAGTTCCA